>CM022302.1:502807867-502840848 GCA_011799875.1 Thinopyrum elongatum | reverse complement strand
TATTTTCCTTTCTTTTTATGAAACATTAAAGTAAAGAAACAAAACTAACTACTCTTTATTATATATGTCGAGCATGATGTGCATAGATAGATCACTAAGAAAGCACTCAAAAAAGAAAGGATCGAAATAACTTTTATCAATAATCATAGGAAAACTAAAGATTGACAACTAAAATGAGATGAAAGCAAGATAATGGTGATGATACATACGGGACACCTCCCCCAAGCTTGGCACAAGCCAAGGGGAGTGTCCATACCATGACTCAGTCTCCTTTTGGTGATGAAGAAGTGGTGGTGGTGATGAGGTTGGTAGCGATCTTATCCTTTTTCTCTAGCTTGTGTTGTGGGTAAAAAATATCTATCTTCAGCTCATTGTTCTCCATCTCAAGCTTTAATATCACTTGCATAATGCTTCCTTGCTTCCTTCAGGAAGCGAGGGGGGATAGATTTGCTCTTCATCCTCCTCATCTGTAAGTCACTATAGGGAAAGTCTTCTTGAAGTGTTGTGGTCAGGGGCTGGTAAGAAAATGGCTTCCCTCCTCTGAAACCTTGAAGACATATTTTCATATCTTCCAGAAAAGCAAGAAAGAAGAACAGAAGATTTCTCCGCGATACGGTGTTCAATACGTTCGGGGGGTATATAAAGATTTTTTATCTTGGGGAACAGCAACGGAGGAGGAAAAACGGAGTCGGGAAGGGTTCCGAGGTGGGCACAAACACCTGGGCACGCCAGGGGGCCCAGGCGCGGCCCTGGTGTCTTGTGCCCCCCTCGGGTGCCTTCCGGTTGTTTCTATTTTTCCAATTTTTTAAATATACCAAAACTGACAGAAAATATTTTTGCGGATTTTTTGGCGGCGTTTACTTACGTATCACGTACCTCCTCCTTTTTAATTATCTGGAGTGTTCCAGAAGGTCTCTTTATGTGTTCCTCAGGTGTCATGGTTTGAAATATTGCTTTCAACATTAATAGGCGTACATGAGATATAGTGTTTAATACTTTGCCATTGACCACCTCGGGTAGTACCTTGGCATTATTTATTTATAGCTCCAGAGTGGTAACCTCTTCGATGATATAAGGTCCTTCCCATTTAGAGAGAAGTTTTCCTGCAAAGAATCTGAATGAGAGTTGTATAGAGAACATATTCTCCAACTTTGAATTCCCACTTTTGGATTCTTATCATGGCATTTTAACATTTTCTTTAAAAAACTTGGCATTTTCATAATCTTGGGTTCTCCCTTCATCTAGTGAGCTAATATCAAACAACCAATTTTCACCGGCAAGTTTGAAAATCATAGTTGAGTTTCTTTAATGGCCCAATATGCTTTGTGTTCTAACTCTAGAGGCAAATGACAAGCTTTTCCATAAACCATTTATAGGGAGACATACCCATAGGATTTTTGTAAGCTGTTCTGTAGGCCCAAAGTGCATCATCTAATTTCTTAGACCAATTATCAAGACATAACGGTTTTCTGTAATATAGTTTATTTCTCTATTGCTAAGTTCAATTGACCACTAGATTGAGATGATAGGGTGGATGCAATTCTAGTGTAAATCATATTTAGCAACCATTTGTGATGAAAGCACCATGATAAAGTGTGAACCACCATCAGTCATTAAATATCTAGGGACTCCAAACCTCGGGAAACTAAACTTCTTTAAGCATTTTAATCGAAGTTTTATGATCAGCACTACTAGTTGGAATGCTTCTACCCACTTATAATGTAAGTCAACAAGCAACCAAAATATGTGTATACCCCATTAGAGGAGGAAAAGGTCCTATATAATCAAAACCCCAATATCAAGGTTCAACAACAAGTGGAATAATTATAGGCTTTCTTGACACTTACCAATATTACAATTCTTTGACATTCATCACCAAGAAAAACAAACTTACGGGCATCCTGAAGAGAGTAGGCCAATAAAAACACCAGATTGTGTACCTTGTGAGCAGTTCTATTCTCCGCATGAGCCTCCATAAGCCTTCAGAGGACATTCCTGTAGGATTTGTTACCTGTTCATGCTCAGGTACACAACGTCTAATAATACCATCTAATACTTGTTTATAAATATGTGGGTCATCCCAAAAGTAATGTTTTAAATCATAGAAGATTTTTTCTTTTGTTGGTATGTGAAACTAGGTGGTATGTATTTAGCAACAATATAATTAGCTAGTTGCATACCAAGAGTGTTTATGAGAAACATTTATTGCAGCTAATTGTTCATTAGGAAGCTTCATCAATAGTAGTGGGTCTTAAGGATATTCTCTAACCTAGACAAGTTATCAGCTACGGGGTTCTCAGCTCCTTTCCTATCAGTAATATGTAATCAATCTCTGTAGCAAGAGAACCCACCTAATGAGTCTAGATTTAGCATCTTTCTTTTCCATAAATATTTAATAGCAGCATGATCGTGTGTGAACAGTGACTTTAGATCAACAATGTAAGATCTGAATTTATCACAAGCAAACACAACTGCTAAAAATTCTTTTTCAGTGGGTAGCGTAATTTCTTTGGGCCCTGTCTACAATTTTGCTAGCATAATGAATAACATTTAATTTTTTATCAACTCTTTGTCCTAGAATAGCACCAACAGCATATTCACTAGCATCACACATAATTTCAAAAGGCAAGTTCCAATCATGGTTGTTGAACAATAGGTGCAGAAGTTAAGGCTTTCTTAAGTGTTTCAAAGGCTTCTACGAATCATCATAAAAAACAAATGGAACATCCTTTTGTAAACGATTAGTAAGAGGCCTAAGAAATTTTAGAGAAGTCTTAATAACCTCCTATAGAAACCAGCATGACCAAAGAAACTACGAATACCTCTGATATCTCTGGGACATGGCATTTTCTACATTGCATCAACCATAGCCCTTATCCGCACTTATACCTCGTTCAGAAATTTTAGACCAAGACAATACCTTCATTAACCATAAAGGCACTTCTCCCAATTCAAGACAAGATCAGTTTGCTCACATCTCTGCAAAACTTGATCAAGGTTGCTTAAGCAATCATCAAAAGAGTTCCATATACAGAAAAATCATCCATGAAAACCTCAACAATCTTTGCACAAAAGTTAGAGAATATCAAGCAATCATACATCTTTGAAGGTAGCAGGGCATTGCAAACCAAAAGGCATTAGTCTATAACATAAGTTCCAAATGGGCAAGTAAAGGTGGTTTTCTCCTTGTCAGGTATTGAACAGGTATTTGAGAAAAACCAGAAATATCCATCTAGGAAGCAAAAAGTGTGTGTGCTTGATAATCTTCTAGCATTTGATCAATAAAAGGCAAACGTAATGATCTTTTCTAGTTGGTTTATTTAATTTTCTAAAATCATTACCATTCTATAGCCAGTACAATTCTTTGTGGTATAAGTTCATTTTTATCATTAGGAACAACAGTAATACCTCCCTTCTAGGACACAATGAAGGACTACCCATTCTATCAGCTATGGATAGAATTATAACCTACTTCCAGAGACTTAATATCTCAGTTCTTCCACTTCTTTCATTTTGGGTTCAATCGTCGTTGATGATCAACAAGGGTTAGCATCAGGTTCCATATTAATCTTGTGCTGACAGAGATGGGACTAATGACCTTAAGATCATCAAGAGTATATCCAATAGCAGCACAGTGCTTCTTCAAAAGTTCAATAATCTTCTCTTCTTCATGTTCTGAAAGATTAGAATATAATAACAGGATATATCTTTTTCTCATCAAGATAAGCATATTTCAAAGTGTAGAGCAATTTTTTTAGTTCAAACATAGGATCACCTTTAGGTGGAGGAGGACCTCCTAAGTTTCAATAGGCAATTATGTTGAGCAGAGGTCGTTGTTCAAAGAAATTTTTTATCTATCTCATTCTTTCATGCAAGGCATATCATTTTCATGGTCTAGCAAATATTGTTCTAGTGGATCAGTAGGAGGCAACGACAATAGAAGCAAGACCAATTATTCATCCTTACTAGGTAATCTTTCCTATGAGGTTGTCTATTAAAACTTGGAAAAAAAAATTGAATCATAGAATCACACCAAAGCTAACACTAACAGTTTGTTTTATGACAATCTATAGTAGCATTGACAGTGTTAAAGAAAGGTCTAACCAAAGATAATGGACAAAAGTTCATCTTGTGGGAACCAAGAACCAGAAAATAGTAGGGTATTTTTTTTCCCACACAAGACTTCAACATCTCTAACAATCCCAAGTGCGTGATGTGTCTCTATTAGCAAGTTTAATAGTAACATCTATGTCTTCTATTTAAGCGTGGGTGCCATGATTCATAATTTCTTGGTATAAGGTATAAAAGGAATAGCACTCCGCTAGCACCTAAATACATAAACCATGATAACAATGATCTCCATTTTAACTGAGACAACGGGCTGCCAACAAACGAGTCTATGTTTTATCTTTTCATCGGGTTTGGCAATTCTAGCAGCTTCATCACAGAAGTAAATAACATGCCCATCAATTTTATACCAGGAGATCCTTAAACCATAGCAAAACAAGGTTCTACTTTAATTTGTTCAGTAGGTTTAGGTGCTCTAATATGACTTTGCGAACCACGGTTGAAACCTTAGCATGTTCCTTTATCCAAATAGGGAAAGGTGGTTTTTCAATATAAGCAGTAGGCACAACGGTCAACATTATAGATAATGTTTTCATATTTAGCTATGACCGGTTCTTTAGTTTCCTCTTAATAGGTGGGGATATTTAACCACTTTCCTTAGGAGATCAACATGAGTGCAAATGATTCACAGAAAGAGGCTACTATCTCATAGTCAGGTCCATATTAGTGCTAAACTTGTGAAAAGATCGGTATTCAAAAGATTTACACAATCAAATTCAAGGTTAATACGACTCTTTACCTTACGAGTTCCCCATCTTCAGAGTTGCATTAATTGTTTCTAAAAGATCCCACCTGAATTCAATAGTCTTCTTCATAAAGAACCAATACAGAAGTATCGAGCATGGATTGATCATCACGAGAAGCCAAGCATAAATTTTTTGAATATAATTTCTCTCTTGAGAGCTCATGATTGGGGCATGAATATAACATGACTTAAGGCTCCCCCAAGCTAGAGCGATACTTTCTCCTTCACGAGGCCAAAAGTTATATATATAATTCCGATCACGATGACTAGATGCATAGGGATAATTTTTTTGGTGAAATTCCATTTCATCGATTCCAGTTCAAGATCCATATCACAATAGCCTATACCATGCCAATGCTTGTTTCCTTCAAAGATAAGAGAAAACCTTCTTCTTAGCTCATCTCCGAGAAACTTGCAAGCTTACACAAATTTCATCCACATATATCAAGTGCATATCAGGATGGTCGGTTCCATCTCCTGCATAAGGTAGCTAGCAGTGTTTCTATCATACCCGAGGAATTTCAAACCCATATTTTTAGTAGGTGCAGTAGGTTGAGGGGCTACTAATTCGGTTCCGGTCGAGGTGAAGATACCCCAAACAAACCCTCAAAGGATGATTCTCCATAGTAAACAGTGACAATAAATTTCAGCACTAGTATAATTTTCCTTACCGATTTCCACTTACAAGAGTGCTTCACTCCCGACATGGCGCCAGAAAAGAGCCTTGATGGCCCACAAGTATAGGGGATCATCATAGTCCTTTAGATAAGTAAGAGTGTTGAACCCAAACGAGGAGCAGAAGGAATGACAAGTGGTTTTCAGCAGGTATGTCTGCTAGACTGAAATTGTCGATAACAGGTTGTTTGATTAGCAAGTGTAATTTGTAACAAGCAAGTACAGTAATAGTAAGTAAAGCAGCAAGGTAGCCTAATCCTTTTGAGGCAAAGGACAGGCCAAACGGTCTCTTATAATAACCAAAGCATTCTTGAGGGTACATGGGAATTTCATCATATCACTTTCAACATGTTGGCTTGATTCGTGTTCGCTACCTGTGATAATTTGATATGTTGGGATCGGGCTTAGCTTAGGTGCTGTTCTTACTGAACAAATCTCCTACTTATGATTAACCCCCTCGCAAGCATCCGCAACTACGAGAAAAGTATAAGATAAAAAAATCAATAGCATTAAACTTTTTGGATCCAATCGGTCCCTTACGAATAGGAAGTAGTGCATACACTAGGGTTTAAGCTTCTGTCACTCTAGCAACCCATCATCTAAAAACTACTCCACAATGCATTCCTTAGGCACAAATATCGTGAAGTGTCATGTTCGATGTTCGCTTGACCCACTAAGGAATCACAACATACATATCATCAAAATATACGAACAATATCAATGCACACGATTACTTGCAACATGAACTTCTCCCGTGACCTCAAGAACAAAAGTTAACACTCACAAATGAAGATCATGCGTCAAGATCGAGGGGTTATAAATAGCATAATGGATCGAACATAAATCTTCCACCAAAAAAACCATATAGTAATCAACTACAAATGTAATCAACACTACTAGTCACCCACAAGTACCAATCTAAGGTTTCGGTACAAAGATTGAACACAAGAGATGAACTAGGGTTGGAGAGAGGAGTGGTGCTGTGAAGATGTTATGGAGATTGCCCTCCCAAAGATGGGAGGAGTTGTTTGGTGATGACGATGATGACGATGTTTCCCCTCAGGGGGGAAGTTCCCCCGGCGGAATCGCTCGTCGGAGGGCAAAGGTGCTGCTGCCCAAGTTCCGCCTTGAGACAGCGGCGCTCATCCAAAAGTCCTCCCATTAATTTTTCTAGGTCAAAATGACTTATTACCAGAAGATGGGAACGGAGGGTGGGCCGAGGAGGCACAAACCACCAGGGCGCGCCTGGGGCCCTTGGCACCCAGGTGGGTTGTGCCACCTGGTGGGCCCCTTGGGATTATTTGCTCCAATAATCTTAAATAATCCATAAAAAATCTCGTGAATTTCAGCTTATTTGGGGATGTGCCGAATAGGTAGTCTCTGACGTGCTTTTTCAGGTCCAGAAATTCCAGCTGTGGTATTCTCCCTCTTTGTGTAAACCTTGCAAATATGAGAGAAAAAGCATTAGAATTACTCCCAAAAGCATTATTGTGCATAAAAAATTATAAATAACAGTAAGAAAACATGATGCAAATGGACGTATCAGCGCGTCTGCTCGTCACCCCACGTCGAGCAAGGTTTCTGGATGCCTCCCCACCCTGTTCTTCCGAGCGTCCTCGATTTTCTTAGGTGCTCAACTCCATCACTTCCTCCCAATTGCCATTATATCTTTCAGCCTTTATCTCCCTTTGTGAGGAACTCTTGCGTGTTGCCACCCCCACTGGGGCCTTTTCAAAACACATCTTCACTGTCTGTCGATGTCGGTGAAGCAAGGAACGCCGACTGGTGAGAAAACACATGTCACACCAGTAGGCGGGGTTTGGGCATCCAGGTTCACGGGGGGAGGTCTTTCCCCAAGATGAGACTTCCCCGACTCGTCAGGGGTGGTGCAGAACGTGTGGTTTTACTGCAAAGATGTCCCCAGCGCCAACAGCGAGTCGGGCCTGCCGCCGTACCGACGGAGGGTACGAGCTCCGCCGACTCTCACCGTGGGGGGAAAGAGGAGAAGGTGGGTGTCGACATCCTGTCTAGTGCGTTAATGGGCTTGTGATGCCTGGGGTGAATGGCATGATTTACTGGAGACTTTCTTCAGTGTCGGCGCATCAACCACTACGGGCCAGGCTCACCCCATCTGGTTTACAAGGGGTCCAGGTGACTCCACCGGGTGCATCCTGAAGATCTCACGAGAAGGAGGTGGGGCCAAGATCAAGGCCATCACCTGCGCCTGCGACACAAACGGGGGACACTCGATTGGTGCCAGTCTTTCACAAGGACTTGCTGCCTATCGAGGTATTTGCTCTGATTCAATCGCCTTAACTATAGGTGTGTCTTCTGTATAGTTGGTCCTCACGTTTTGCTTGTTGTGTGTACTTCTAGTACTTCCAGAACCTGATCTCCAAGATCTCCATGGTGGACCGCTCGCCTCAAGATGTGACGATGACACTGAGCAGCAGTACTCGGAGAGGTATGATGATGATGAGAGTGATGATGACGATGATGATGAGGAGGAGTGTTCGGAGGGGGGGGAAGAGGCAGTCCACTTCGTCTTACGAGGCCCCCAAAGAACCCCGCTCCAAGGACACACATACAACAAAGGGCAAGGTGGAGAAACTCAACAGCCGACTGCTTCGGGTCTGGCGACTCAGAGTTCCAAGCGCGCCCGCACCAAGGCTGAGAGCTTGGCAGAAAAAGCAGCCCAAGCTGCCCAAGCAGATCTCCTCAAGCTCGAAAGGCTTTTGTGCCGCGGATCCGGGTGGCAGTGCCTGTGGCGTTAAAAGTAAGCGTTCTCACCGATCTTGTTCATCTTGAATTCATTCGGTGGTTCTGACCGATTGTTTTGTCTTGGAGCAACTACACCTCGAACAAACGTTCACAGACCGCATTCCGCAAGCCTGGCCCAGGAGTGATGCCGCAGCGGCAGATGTCGCCACCTCCAAGTACATTGTATTGATTGGCTCATAGGGTTATGCCTCCTTTGACTGAACTTTGATGATTTCTCTGATTTATGCAAGCCCCGCCCGAGATTATCCAGCTGGAAATAACGTGAGTGCCGACCCGCTCGAATCCGGACACCGCTAAAGGAGGGTGGTGCCGGTGCTGACACGCCAATGACAGACGCCTCTCCTCACCAGACGGCCCGTGTTTCTCCGGCGAAGGTCGTTGCAAAAACTGCAAAAGGCCGAGCCACTTGGCTCAGGGGCGGGGTTCGGCTTTTCGTCGGTGGTGGTGCTCCACTCCGCGGTCTGTCCAAGTTCCCCCGAGGATGGAACGGCGGTGATCCCAGCCCAAGGTAAACTCCTGTGCCTCCGTCAGCCCCAAATTATCTTTCTCCTTGTACCGTGTTCCCGAGGATCAGGTAGGAGCTAGCAAGGAGGCTTTGATCAGGTGTGGTTGATGTGGCGGCTGAAGGAAGATACAACGCTAGTGCGGCCGCTGCAGACCAACGTCCGAGTAAGTTCCATTGTTGATTATAATTTCCAGTCAAAGTTTTTCCTTTTTCCTCTTGGTGGGATTCTTGCCATGGGTGCGCAGGCACGCCCACTGGGTGTACAGTATACTAGTGGGGCGGGCACGCTGGTGCACCCACGGGGTAGTCCCCGAGGATCCTGTCGGCAGGAGTTTGAACTTTCCTGTATTGCCTTTTTGCGTTCACTCGGAGTCTAGCCGGAGCGTAGCCGAGTGGACATGATCCAGTGGGGGCAGATGTGAGTGCACCCACTGGGGGTATGTAGTCCCCGAGCTACCATTGAACTGGACAGTTGCGTTGGCGGTAGTCTTAGAACTTTGTTGTTCGGCCTGAGGCTTTTTTTGCTCCATCATGTCGTGGCCTAACACGGCCACCTATGGGACCATCGGCCCCTTGTGGGTTCGACAAGGGGGAGGCGCGTTACACAAAGAGACGAAGAGCGTGAGCAGCATGACAGCGATAACCCAAGCAGTTTTTTACCCAGGGTTCGGGCCGCCGCGAGGCGTAAAATCCTACTCCTGCTTGGGGATTGATGAAAGGACCGTGGTGGAGACACATCGCTCTAACCGGCAAGGTCGCCTTGGGACGAGAGCAGACGCGCGTATGAGTATACAGGGGTCCGAATCCTTTCTAAGGTGCCAGACCCTCCTTTTATAGGTCAGGGGTTACCACAATGGCAAAATAGTCATTATCCAGTGAGTAGATAGCCACAGTGCTATCATACCTAACTCTGCAGACAGGACAAGGTGCATTAAATGCACCACTTAGTGTCACATCATGGGCATAGCCCGGCAAGCCTTGCCGTGCCACGCAGCCACCTCCTCGCTGTCTGCGTGACATTCTCCTGGGACGGGTGTCATTTGGGGGTGTTCTCCTCAGGAATGGCTGCACGTGCCAACTAACAGCCACTTAATCACGTAGGGGGCTCGACACCACACCGAAATATAATGACTTGTGTTGCTGTAAGGTGGAGCGGGGTGGAGCCTGGTGGGGTAATCCGCCCTCGAGTCCCCGGCAAGCTTGCCGGGGAAAGTTTGACGGGTAACGATGTCTTGACCAATGCTATGTTTGTCAATCTCCAACAGATTTTACCACTTATACTTTTCCTTATGTGATGTCATTACTTACCATAAGATTAGCATATGATCTTATTCATTTATTTTCCTTTCTTTTTATTGAAACATTAAAGTAAAGAAACAAAACTCAAACTACTCTTTATTATATATGTCGAGCATGATTGCATAGATAGATCACTAAGAAAGCACTCAAAAAGAAAGGATCGAACTAAACTTTTATTCAACTAAATCATAGGAAAACTAAAGATTGAACTAAAATAGATGAAAGCAAAGATAATGGTGATGATACGATACCGGGACACCTCCCCCAAGCTTGGCACAAGCCAAGGGGAGTGTCCATACCATGAACTCAAGTCTCCTTTGGTGATGAAGAAGGTGGTGGTGGTGATGAGGTTGTAGCGATCTTATCCTTTTTCTCTAGCTTGTGTTGGAGGTAAAAATTATCTATCTTCAGCTCATTGTTCTCCATCTCAAGCTTTAATATCATCTTGCATAATGCTTCCTTGCTTTCCTTCAGGAAGCGAGGGGGGATAGATTTGTCTTCATCCTCCTCATCTGTAAGTCACTTATAGGGGAAAGTCTTCTTGAAGATGTTGTGGTCAAGGGGCTGGTAAGAAACATGGCTCTCCTCCTCTGAACCTTGAGATGACATATTTTCATATCTTCCAGAAAAAGCAAGAAAGAAGAACAGAAGATTTCTCCGCGATACGGTGTTCAATACGTTCGGGGGGTATATAAAGATTTTTTATCTTGGGGAACAAGCAAACGGAGGAAAACGGAGTCGGGAAGGTTCCCGAGGTGGGCACAACCCACCTGGGCACGCCAGGGGGCCCAGGCGCGCCCTGGTGTCTTGTGCCCCCCTCGGGTGCCTTCCTGGTTGTTTCTTATTTTCCTAATTTTTAAAATATACCAAAACTGACAGAAAATATTTTTGCGGATTTTTTGGAGTCCGTTTACTTACCGTATCACGTACCTCCTCCTTTTTAATTATTCTGGAGTGTTCCAGAAGGTCTCTTTTATGTGTTCCTCAGGTGTCATGGTTTGAATAATATTGCTTTCAACATTAATAGGCGTACATGAGATATAGTGTTTAATTCTTTGCCCATTGACCACCTTCGGGTTAGTACCTTTGGCATTATTTATTTTAATAGCTCCAGAGTGGTAAACCTCTTCGATGATATAAGGTCCTTCCCATTTAGAGAGAAGTTTTCCTGCAAAGAATCTGAATGAGAGTTGTATAGAGAACATATTCTCCACTTTGAATTCCCACTTTGGATTCTTTTATCATGGACATTTTAACATTTTCTTTAAAAAACTTGGCATTTTCATAATCTTGGGTTCTCTCCATTCATTAGTGAGCTAATATCAAACAACCAATTTTCACCGGGCAAGTTTGAAGAATCATAGTGTGAGTTTCTTTAATTGCCCAATATGCTTGTGTTCTAACTCTAGAGGCAAATGACAAGCTTTCCATAAACCATTTTATAGGGAGACATACCCATAGGATTTTTGTAAGCTGTTCTGTAGGCCAAAGTGCATCATCTAATTTCTTAGACCAATTATCAAGACATAACGGTTTTTCTGTAATATAGTTGTATTTCTCTATTGCTAAGTTCAATTGACCACTAGATTGAGGATGATGGGTGATGCAATTCTATGTTAAATCATATTTAGCAACCATTTGTGATGAAAGCACCATGAATAAAGTGTGAACCACCAATCAGTCATTAAATATCTAGGGACTCCAAACCTCGGGAAATAAACTTCTTTAAGCATTTTAATCGAAGTTTTATGATCAGCACTACTAGTTGGAATACTTCTACCACTTATAATGTAAGTCAACAAGCAACCAAAATATGTGTATACCCCATTAGAGGAGGAAAAGGTCCTATATAATCAAAACCCCAATATCAAGGTTCAACAACAAGTGAATAATTATAGGCTTTCTTGACACTTACCAATATTACCAATTCTTTGACATTCATCACAAGATAAAACAAACTTACGGGCATCCTGAAGAGAGTAGGCCAATAAAAACCAGATTGTGTACCTTGTGAGCAGTTCTATCTCCGCATGATGCCTCCATAAGCTTCAGAGTGACATTCCTGTAGGATTTGTTCCTGTTCATGCTCAGGTACACAACGTCTAATAATACCATCTAATACTTGTTTATAAATATGTGGGTCATCCCAAAAGTAATGTTTTAAATCATAGAAATTTTTTTCTTTTGTTGGTATGTGAAACTAGGTGGTTATGTATTTAGCAACAATATAATTAGCATAGTTAGCATACCAAGGAGTGTTATGAGAAACATTTATTGCAGCTAATTGTTCATTAGGAAAGCTATCATCAATAGGTAGTGGGTCATTAAGGATATTCTCTAACCTAGACAAGTTATCAGCTACGGGGTTCTCAGCTCCTTTCCTATCAGTAATATGTAAATCAAATTCTTGTAGCAAGAGAACCCACCTAATGAGTCTAGATTTAGCATCTTTCTTTTCCATAAGATATTTAATAGCAGCATGATCGGTGTGAACAGTGACTTTAGAATCAACAATGTAAGATCTGAATTTATCACAAGCAAACACAACTGCTAAAAATTCTTTTTCAGTGGTAGCGTAATTTCTTTGGGCCCTGTCTACAATTTTGCTAGCATAATGAATAACATTTAATTTTTTATCAACTCTTTGTCCTAGAATAGCACCAACAGCATATTCACTAGCATCACACATAATTTCAAAAGGCAAGTTCCAATCAGGTGGTTGAACAATAGGTGCAGAAGTTAAGGCTTTCTTAAGTGTTTCAAAGGCTTCTACAGAATCATCATAAAAAACAAATGGAACATCCTTTTGTAAACGATTAGTAAGAGGCCTAGAAATTTTAGAGAAGTCTTTAATAAACCTCCTATAGAAACCAGCATGACCAAAGAAACTACGAATACCTCTGATATCTCTGGGACATGGCATTTTCTCAATTGCATCAACCATAGCCTTATCCGCCTTAATACCTCGTTCAGAAATTTTATGACCCAAGACAATACCTTCATTAACCATAAAGTGGCACTTCTCCCAATTCAAGACAAGATCAGTTTGCTCACATCTCTGCAAAACTTGATCAAGGTTGCTTAAGCAATCATCAAAAGAAGTTCCATATACAGAAAAATCATCCATGAAAACCTCAACAATCTTTGCACAAAAGTTAGAGAATATAGCAATCATACATCTTTGAAAGGTAGCAGGTGCATTGCATAAACCAAAAGGCATACGTCTATAAGCATAAGTTCCAAATGGGCAAGTAAAGGTGGTTTTCTCTTGATCAGGTTGTGAAACAGGTATTTGAGAAAAACCAGAATATCCATCTAGGAAGCAAAAGTGTGTGTGCTTTGATAATCTTTCTAGCATTTGATCAATAAAAGGCAAACGGTAATGATCTTTTCTAGTTGCTTTATTTAATTTTCTAAAATCAATTACCATTCTATAGCCAGTAACAATTCTTTGTGGTATAAGTTCATTTTTATCATTAGGAACAACAGTAATACCTCCCTTCTTAGGGACACAATGAACGGGACTTACCCATCTACTATCAGCTATGGGATAGATTATACCTACTTCCAGAAGCTTTAATATCTCAGTTCTTTCCACTTCTTTCATTTTGGGATTCAATCGTCGTTGATGATCAACAATGGGTTTAGCATCAGGTTCCATATTAATCTTGTGCTGACAGAGAGTGGGACTAATGACCTTAAGATCATCAAGAGTATATCCAATAGCAGCACAGTGCTTCTTCAAAATTTTCAATAATCTTTCTTCTTCATGTTCTGAAAGATTAGCAATAATAATAACAGGATATATCTTTTTCTCATCAAGATAAGCATATTTCAAAGTGTCAGGCAATTTTTTAGTTCAAACATAGGATCACCTTTAGGTGGAGGAGGACCTCCTAAAGTTTCAATAGGCAAATTATGTTTGAGCAGAGGTCGTTGTTCAAAGAAATTTTTATCTATCTCATTTCTTTCATGCAAGTGCATATCATTTTCATGGTCTAGCAAATATTGTTCTAGTGGATCAGTAGGAGGCACGACAATAGAAGCAAGACCAATTATTTCATCCTTACTAGGTAATTCTTTCCTATGAGGTTGTCTATTAAACTTGGAAAAATTAAATTCATGAGACTCATCACCAAAGCTAACACTAACAGTTTGTTTATGACAATCTATAGTAGCATTGACAGTGTTCAAGAAAGGTCTACCAAAGATAATGGGACAAAAGTCATCTTGTGGGGAACCAAGAACCAGAAAATCAGTAGGGTATTTTATTTTCCCACACAAGACTTCAACATCTCTAACAATCCCAAGTGGCGTGATGGTGTCTCTATTAGCAAGTTTAATAGTAACATCTATGTCTTCTATTTAAGCGGGTGCCATGTCATTCATAATTTCTTGGTATAAGGTAAAAGGAATAGCACTCACGCTAGCACCTAAATCACATAAACCATGATAACAATGATCTCCTATTTTAACTGAGACAACGGGCATGCCAACAACGAGTCTATGTTTATCTTTTTCATCGGGTTTGGCAATTCTAGCAGCTTCATCACAGAAGTAAATAACATGCCCATCAATATTTTATACCAGGAGATCCTTAACCATAGCAAAACAAGGTTCTACTTTAATTTGTTCAGTAGGTTTAGGTGCTCTAATATGACTTTTGCGAACCACGGTTGAAACCTTAGCATGTTCCTTTATCCAAATAGGGAAAGGTGGTTTTTCAATATAAGCAGTAGGCACAACTGGATCAACATTATAGATAATAGTTTCATATTTAGCTATGACCGGTTCTTTAGTTTCCTCTTTAATAGGTGGGTGATATTTAAACCACTTCTCCTTAGGGAGATCAACATGAGTAGCAAATGATTCACAGAAAGAGGCTACTATCTCATAGTCAAGTCCATATTTAGTGCTAAACTTGTGAAAAGCATCGGTATTCATAAAAGATTTAACACAATCAAATTCAAGGTTAATACTGACTCTTTACCTTCATCGAGTTCCCAATCTTCAGAGTTGCATTTAATTGTTTCTAAAAGATCCCACCTGAATTCAATAGTCTTCTTCATAAAAGAACCAATACAAGAAGTATCGAGCATGGATTGATCATCACGAGAAAGCCAAGCATAAATTTTTTGAATAATAATTTCTCTTGAGAGCTCATGATTGGGGCATGAATATAACATTGACTTAAGGCTCCCCCAAGCTAGAGCGATACTTTCTCCTTCACGAGGCCAAAAGTTATATATATAATTCCGATCACGATGAACTAGATGCATAGGATAATTTTTTTGGTGAAATTCCAATTTCAATCGATTCCAGTTCCAAGATCCAATATCATCGCATAGCCTATACCATGCCAATGCTTTTCCCTTCAAAGATAAAGGGAAAACCTTCTTCTTAGCTTCATCTCCGAGAAAACTTGCAAGCTTACACAAATTTCATCCACATATATCAAGTGCATATCAGGATGGTCGGTTCCATCTCCTGCATAAGGATTAGCTAGCAGTTGTTCTATCATACCCGAAGGAATTTCATAACCAATATTTTTAGTAGGTGCAGTAGGTTGAGGGGCTACTAATTCTGGTTCCGGTCGAGGTGAAGATACCCCAAACAAACCCCTCAAAGGATGATTCTCCATAGTAACAAGTGACAATAAATTTCAGCACGTAGTAATAATTTTTCCTTACCGATTTCCACTTACCAAGAGTGCTTCACTCCCCGACAATGGCGCCAGAAAAGAGCCTTGATGGCCCACAAGTATAGGGGATCAATCATAGTCCTTTAGATAAGTAAGAGTGTTGAACCCAACGAGGAGCAGAAGGAAATGACAAGTGGTTTTCAGCAAGGTAATGTCTGCTAGCACTGAAATTGTCGATAACAGGTTGTTTGATAGCAAGGTAATTTGTAACAAGCAAGTAACAGTAATAGTAAGTAAAGTGCAGCAAGGTAGCCTAATCCTTTTGAGGCAAAGGACAGGCCAAAACGGTCTCTTATAATAACCAAAGCATTCTTGAGGGTACATGGGAATTTCATCATATCACTTTCAACATGTTGGCTTGATTCGTGTTCGCTACCTTGATAATTTGATATGTTGGTGGATCGGTGCTTAGGTGCTGTTCTTACTTGAACAAATCTCCTACTTATGATTAACCCCCTCGCAAGCATCCGCAACTACGAGAAAAGTATTAAGATAAAAATCTAACCATAGCATTAAACTTTTGGATCCAAATCGGTCCCTTACGAAGTAGTGCATAAACTAGGGTTTAAGCTTCTGTCACTCTAGCAACCCATCATCTAATAACTACTCCACAATGCATTCCCTTAGGCCCAAATATCGTGAAGTGTCATGTAGTCGATGTTCGCTTGACACCACTAAGGGAATCACAACATACATATCATCAAAATATCGAACACATATCAAGTTCACACGATTACTTGCAACATGACTTCTCCCGTGACCTCAAGAACAAAAGTAACTACTCACAAATGATAATCATGCTCAAGATCAGAGGGGTATTAAATAGCATAATGGATCTGAACATATAATCTTCCACCAAATAAACCATATAGTAATCAACTACAAGATGTAATCAACACTACTAGTCACCCACAAGTACCAATCTAAGGTTTCGGTACAAAGATTGAACACAAGAGATGAACTAGGGTTGGAGAGGAGATGGTGCTGTTGAAGATGTTGATGGAGATTGCCCTCCCAAAGATGGGAGAGTTGTTGGTGATGACGATGACGATGATTTCCCCCTCCGGGAGGGAAGTTCCCCCGGCGGAATCGCTCCGTCGGAGGGCAAAGGTGCTGCTGCCCAAGTTCCGCCTTGAGACAGCGGCGCTTCATCCCAAAAGTCCTCCCATTAATTTTTCTAGGTCAAAATGACTTATATACCAGAAGATGGGCACCGGAGGTGGGCCGAGGAGGGCACAACCCACCAGGGCGCGCCTGGGGGCCCTTGCGCACCCAGGTGGGTTGTGCCCACCTGGTGGGCCCCCTCTGGTAGTTATTTGCTCCAATAATTCTTAAATAATCCATAAAAAATCTCCGTGAAGTTTCAGCTTATTTGGGGATGTGCAGAATAGGTAGCTCTGACGTGCTTTTTCAGGTCCAGAATTCCAGCTGCTGGTATTCTCCCTCTTTGTGTAAACCTTGCAAATTATGAGAGAAAAAGCATTAGAATTACTCCCAAAAGCATTATTGTGCATAAAAACATTATAAATAACAGTAAGAAAACATGATGCAAAATGGACGTATCAGCGCGTCCTGCTCGTCACCCACGTCGAGCAAGGTTTCTGGATGCCTCCCCACCCTTTCTTCCGAGCGTTCCTCGATTTCTTAGGTGCTCAACTCCATCACCTTCCTCCCAATGCCATTATTTATCTTTCAGCCTTTATCTCCCTTTGTGAGAACTTCTTGGGTTGCCACCCCCACTGGGGCCTTTTCAAACACATCTTCACTGTCTGTCGATGTCGGTGAAGAAGGACTCGCCGACTGGTGAGAAAACACATGTCACCCAGCTATGCGGGGGTTTGGGCATCCAGGTTCACGGGGGGAGGTCTTTCCCCAAGATGAGCTTCCCCGACTCTGTCAAGGGGTGGCAAGGAACGTGGTTTTACTGCAAAGATGTCCCCAGCGCCAACAGCGAGTCGGGCCTGCCGCCGTACTCGACCGAGAGGGTACGAGCTCCGCCGACTCTCACCGTGGGGAAAGAGGAGAAGGTGGGTGTCGACATCCTGTCTAGTGCGTTAATCGGGCTTGTGAATGCTGGGGTGAATGGCATGGATTTACTGGAGACTTTCTTCAGTCGGCGCATCCAACCACTACGGGCCAGGGCTCACCCCATCTGGTTGTACAAGGGGCCAGGTGACTCCACTCGGGTGCATCCTGAAGATCTCACCGAGAAGGAGGTGGGCGCCAAGATCAAGGCCATCACCTGCGCCTGCGACAACACACGGGGGACTCGATTGGTGCCAGTCTTTCACAAGGACTTGCTGCCTATCGAGGTATTTGTCTCTGATTCAATCGCCTTAACTATAGGTTGTCTTCTGTATAGTTGGTCCTCACGTTTGCGTGTGTTTACTTCTCAGTACTTCCAGAACCTGATCTCCAAGATCTCCATGGTGGACCGCTCGCCTCAAGATGTGACGAGTGACACTGAGCAGCAGTACTCGGAGAGGTATGATGATGATGAGAGTGATGATGACGATGATGATGAGGAGGAGTGTTCGGAGGAGGGGGAAGAGGCAGAGTCCACTTCGTCTTACGAGGCCCCCAAAGAACCCCGCTCCAAGGCACTACATTACACAAAGGGCAAGGCTGGAGAAACTCAACAGCCGACTGCTTCTGGTCGGGCGACTCAGAGTTCCAAGCGCGCCCGCACCAAGGCTGAGAGCTTGGCAGAAAAGCAGCCCAAGCTGCCCAAGCAGATCTCCTCCAAGCCTCGAAAGGCTTTTGTGCCGCGGATCCGGGTGGCAGTGCCTGTGGCTTAAAAGTAAGCGTTCTCACCGACTCCTTGTTCATCTTTGAATTCATTCGGTCGCTGACCGAGTGTTGTTTTGTCCTTGGAGCAACGACACCTCGACAACTTCAGCAGACCCGCATGTCCGCAAGCCTGGCCCGAGTGATGCCGACGCGGCAGATGTCGCCACCTCCAAAGGTACATTGTATTGATTGGCTCATATGGTTATGCCTCCTTTGACTGAACTTTGATGATTTCTCTGATTTATGCAGCCCCGCCCGAGATTATCCAGCTGGAAGATGAAGTGAGTGCCGACCCGCTGAATCCGGACACCGCTAAGGAGGGGGTGCCGAGTGCTGACACGCCAATGACAGACGCCTCTCCTCACCAGACGGCCCGTGTTTCTCCGGCGAAGGTCGTTGCAAAAACTGCAAGGCCGAGCACTCTGGCTCAGGGCGGTTCGGCTTCTTCGTCGGTGGTGGTGCTCCCTCCAGGGTCTGTCCAAGTTCCCCCGAGTGGAACGGCGGTGATCCCAGCCCCAAGGCTAACTCCTGTGCCTCCGTCAGCCCCAAATACTTCTTTCTCCTTGTACCGTGTCCCTGAGGATCAGGTAGGAGCTAGCAAGGAGGCTTTGATCCAGGTGTGGTTGATGTGCGGGCTGAAGGAAGCATACAACGCTAGTGCGGCGCTGCAGACCAACGTCCGAGTAAGTTCCATTGTGATTATAATTTCCAGTCAAAGTTTTTCTTTTTCCTCTTGGTGGGATTCTTGCCAGTGGGTTTGCGCAGGGCACGCCCACTGGGTGTACAGTATCTAGTGGGGGCACGCTGAGTGCACCCACTGGGTGTAGTCCCCGAGGCTCCTGTCGGCAGGAGTCTTTGAACTTTTCCCTGTATTGCCTTTTTTGCGTTCACTCGGAGTCTAGCCGGAGCGTAGCCGAGTGGACATGATCCAGTGGGGGCATGCTGAGTGCACCCACTGGGTGTAGTCCCCGAGGCTACCATTGACTGGGACAGTTGGCGGTAGTCTTAGAACTTATGGTTGCTTCGGCCTGAGGCTTTTTTTAGCTCCATCAATGTCGTGGCATAACACGGCCACCTATGGGACCATCGGCCCCTTGTGGTTCGACAAGGGGGAAGGGCGCGTTACACAAAGAGCGAAGAGCGTAGAGCAGCATGACAGCGATAACACAAGCAGTTTTTACCCAGGTTCGGGCCGCCGCGAGGCGTAAAATCCTACTCCTGCTTTGGTGGATTGATGAAAGGACCGTGGTGGAGACACATCGCTCTAGCCCGGCAAGGTCGCCTTGGGACGAGAGCAGCTACGCGCGTATGAGTATACAGGGGTCCGAATCCTTTCTAAGGTTGCCATGACCCTCCTTTTATAGGTCAAGGGGTTACCACAATGGCAAAATAGTCATTATCCAGTGAGTAGATAGCCACAGTGCTATCATACCTAACTCTGCAGACAGGACAAGGTGCATTAAATGCACCACTTAGTGTCACATCATGGGCATAGCCCGGCAAGCCTTGCCGTGCCACGCAGCCACCTCCTCGCCTGTCTGCGTGACATGTCTCCTGGACGGGTGTCATTTGGGGGTGTTCTTCCTCAGGAATGGCTGCCACGTGCCAAATAACAGCCACTTAATCACTAGGGGGCTCGACACCACACCGATAAGTGACTTGTGTTGCTGTAAGGTGGAGCGGTGGAGCCTGGGTGGGGTAATCCGCCCTCGACGTCCCCGGCAAGCTTGCCGGGGGAGTCTTGAGGTAACCTCGACCCCGCCAGGCTCGCCTGCCCGGCAAGGGAGGTTCTTCCTTAGTGATATCTTGCTCTTTTCGTTGGTCTTGGTCTTCTTGATCCGCCCTCTAATTTCTCAAAGAGCTTATCTCTTCTGCTTGGTCTTGTCTTGGATGCTGCAGCCTTACTCTTAAGCATGTGTACAGTCTGGGCAACACACGCCTTGGGTTTGTTGCACCGACAGGAGCCTCCGGGCCTGGCCTGAATGCGCTGCCGAGCGTTGTCAGGGTAGGCCCTGTCTAGTACACAGGCAAGAGAGTTGCGGTAGCTCGTCATTTAAGATCTTCTTTGCTTCTTCATTAACCTGTGCTTGAGTCAGTTTTCGGTTTTCCCGTGCGTCGTGCAAGACGTCGTGGCGGAGTTAGTGAGCCATGATTCATGGGCTACCCACGTCCCACGTTCATGGGGTGGTAACTGCCATTCCAATAGCTTCCCCACTTCTGGTGTTTCTGCCACATGTGCTGCATGCAATGCGCTGGGTTGGTGGCGGACGCGGGGAGCACGGAAATGCATGCCATGGCAGAAACCTAGACGCCCTGGATTGGTGCAAGGGGTTGGCTTCGATTCCGCGGCCCGTTAGTGGCACGGGAGGGAGCCGAATTGGCGAAGTAGGGTGGTTGCTGCTCCTGAGCGAGGGGCCAGCCCCCGGCCTCATTTCCTTTATAAAAGGCGACGTGGGCGGGGGTGCAAGCTCACACCTATCTCCTCCTTCTTTCTACTGGTGTCGTTTCTTTATCATGGTGAGGGGGAGAGGACGCAGTGGTACTCCAGTAGCGGCGATAAGGGCTTCTGCTCGATGGCGCCTCCCTCCTCCCATTGGGGAGGCGGAGGCGGAACCCTCCGTGAGGGGAGTCGGAAGAGGACGGGGTCGTGGCCGCCGCGGCGCTCGGGGTCGAGGAGGACGGGGTGGTGTACTGATCGCACCTCCTCCGGCCCTTCCGGGCCCGAACGAAGGCCACGTCGGAGATCAGCCGCTGGAGTTCATCGTCAAACTATGAGGGCCTCCTCGAAGCCGTCTTCGGCTCCCCGCTCCATTCGCAAGAGTGATGGAGGTTGAGTAGCCGCTGGGGCTGAGGCTGCACATGAGGGGCTGCTGTAATGGTAGCATACGGGCGGATGTGGAGTTCCCCGCTCCTCATGTTATGCTTCTCTAGCGCGGTAGGAAGACTTTTGCTCGTGCCCATAGCTTGGCGGCCGGGCACATCCTCCATTTTAAGTTAATGGAGGCCACCCTGCTCTCCGTCAAAGTCTTCGGACGCTCGGGTGCTCACTTAGGGTGCTACGCGGAGAGCTTGACCGACGATGAAAGCTCCTCCTCGAGCGATAGCGATGAGGAGGACAGTGACAGCGATGATGACAGCGCCGACGGGGAGGACGACAGCTCTGACTCCAGCTGAACGCCAGCCGCACCATCACCGTCAGGCGGTGGCACCACCATCTACACCTGCATCTCCTTCCCGACAAAGCGATTTGCCGGGGAGTTGGATGTGGAGGTGCGGATGGTGTCTCCGGCTCCTCCAGCAGCCTTCCAGCTAGACCCCGGCAGGGTTCCTCATGGGCTCCGGCTTCGTTCGCCCTGCCGCGTCCTGCTGGCGGTGACCAGGGGGCCGTCTCTGCCGATCTCTTCACCATCACCTTTGTCAGCGCCCTCCCGATCTTGTCAGGCTCCTCGCCATGGGTCCTGACGGGGTCAGGCTGGGCTTCTGCCCAGGCGCTCCTTTTGCCCTCTTCACCTCCCACCGCAGTGCCTAGGAGGAGAGGGACAAGAAAGGGATTACGGGGCACTTATCTTTTTTTAGTCTAAAATGTGTAGGCGTTTGCCAAACTTTAGTTCAAACTATGTAATCTTCTTTATCCATGTTTGTGTTCTGTAAGATCAATACTTGCTCATCAGCATATTAATGAAAAAGACAAGCCTTGCCCAGGTACTTGTGCATGTAACATGTCCATGCAGAGGCGAGATGCCTCTATATGTTTAAGTAAACAAGTATTCTTCGGCAAGCTATCTTGCCGGTGCCTTTAGTTTGTTGCCGCGAGGCAAGGCCTGCCGGGCATAAAACCATAAAAAATGACCAGCCCCTCGTCGAACCTTCTCCATCAAAGGCCACTGCGACCACCCTGACCAAAGCAACGTTTAGGACAAAGGATGGGAGCACCTCTATTTCAAAGGTGAGGTTTTCATATGCACAAGTTTTCACTTTACAGAACAGGTACGGATAAGAAGGAACTTATCTGTTTGGCTTGCTGGGGACCGATATGTAGGCTCATCTCCATTTCCTCTCTTCAGGACCAAGTCCGCAGCAAGAACCCTGCAACTTAGTGCAGATGAAAACAAAGCTACATGCGATCTTGTCTACATGATCATGCCATGCTCATGATATGCTTATGCATGCATGCAAGTTTTCGGGGGCCCCCAGCGCTTCGTTTATTCATCTGGTGCTCAGGGTCTGCGCCTGGCTTTGTACAAAGGGTTACATGCAACATCGGCAAGGCTTGTACAAAAGGGTGGCTACCGGGCAGGGCCCGACAGCCGCGCCTTACGGGTAGAACTTACGGAGATGATCAATGTTCCATGAGTTTTGCAACTGAATGCCATCTCTGGTCTCTAGACGGACTGCGCCGAGTCTGGTGACTCGTACTACCCGGTAAGGGCCTTCCCACTTCGGCGTCAACTTGTTTGCACCCTTGGCGGACTGAACACACCTAAGGATAAGGTCGCCTTGTTGGAAATATGCCCTAGAGGCAATAATAAAATGGTTATTATTATATTTCCTTGTTCATGATAATTGTCTGTTATTCATGCTATAATTGTGTTATCCGGAAATCGTAATACATGTGTGAATACATAGACCACAACATGTCCCTAGTAAGCCTCTAGTTGACTAGCTCGTTGATCAATAGATGGTTACGGTTTCCTGACCATGGACATTGGATGTCATTGATAACGGGATCACATCATTAGGAGAATGATGTGATGGACAAGACCCAATCCTAAGCCTAGCACTAGATCGTGTAGTTCGTTTGCTAAAGCTTTTCCAATGTCAAGTAACTTTTCCTTAGACCATGAGATTGTGCAACTCCCGGATACCGTAGGAGTGCTTTGGGTGCACCAAACGTCACAACGTAACTGGGTGGCTATAAAGGTGCACTACGGTTATCTCCGAAAGTATCTGTTGGGTTGGCACGAATCGAGACTGGGATTTGTCACTCCATGTAACGGAGAGGTACCTCTGGGCCCACTCGGTAGGACATCATCATAATGAGCTCAATGTGATCAAGGAGTTGTTCACGGGATGATGTGTTACGGAAACGAGTAAAGAGACTTGCCGGTAACGAGATTGAACAAGGTATCGAGATACCGACGATCGAATCTCGGGCAAGTATCGTACCGATAGACAAAGGGAATTGCGTACGGGGTTGATTGAATCCTCGACATCGTGGTTCATCCGATGAGATCATCGAGGAGCATGTGGGAGCCAACATGGGTATCCAGATCCCGCTGTTGGTTATTGACCGGAGAGTCGTCTCGGTCATGTCTGCGTGTCTCCCGAACCCGTAGGGTCTACACACTTAAGGTTCGGTGACGCTAGGGTTATAGAGATATTAGTATGCGGTAACCCGAAGGTTGTTCGGAGTCTCGGATGAGATCCTGGACGTCACGAGGAGTTCCGGAATGGTCCGGAGGTAAAGATTTATATATGGGAAGTCCTATTTTGGCCACCGGAAAATGTTCGGGATTTTTCGGTATTGTACCGAGAAGGTTCTAGAAGGTTCCGGAGTGGGGCCCACCTGCATGGGGGGACCCACATGAACGTGGGTAGTGGGGGCAAGGCCCCACACCCCTAGTCAAGGCGCACCAAGATTCCCCCTTAGAAGGAATAAGATCATATCCCGAAGGGATAAGATCAAGATCCCTAAAAAAGGGGGATAACAATCGGTGGGGAAGGGAAAGGATGGGATTTCTTTCCTTCCACCTTTGCCAACGCCCAAATGGACTTGGAGGGCAAGAAACCAGCCCCCTCCACCCCTATATATAGTGGGGAGGTGCATGGGAGAAACAGCTCAGCCCCTGGCGCCTCCCTCTCCCTCCCGTGACACCTCTTCCTCCTCCAGTAGCGCTTGGCGAAGCCCTGCTGAAATCCCGCTGCTTCCACCACCACACCGTCGTGCTGCTGGATCTCCATCAACCTCTCCTCCCCCCTTGCTGGATCAAGAAGGAGGAGACGTCTCTACTCCGTACGTGTGTTGAACGCGGAGGTGCCGTCCGTTCGGCGCTCGGTCATCGGTGATTTGGATCACGACGAGTACGACTCCATCAACCCCGTTCTCTTGAACGCTTCCGCTCGCGATCTACAAGGGTATGTAGATACACTCCCCTCTCACTCGTTGCTAGATGACTCCATAGATTGATCTTGGTGATGCGTAGAAAATTTTAAAATTCTGCTACGTTCCCCAACAGTGGTATCAGAGCTAGGTCTATGCGTAGTATCTTGCACGAGTAGAACACAAAGTAGTTGTGGGCGTCGATTTGTCAATCTTCTTGCCGTTACTAGTCTTATCTTGATTCGGCGGCACTGTGGGATGAAGCGGCCCGGACCGACCTTACACGTACGCTTACGTGAGACAGGTTCCACCAACTGACATGCACTAGTTGCATAAGGTGGCTAGCGGGTGTCTGTCTCTCCCACTTTAGTCGGATCGGATTCGATGAACAGGGTCCTTATGAAGGGTAAATAGAAATTGGCATATCACGTTGTGGTTTTGGCGTAGGTAAGAAACGTTCTTGCTAGAAACCTATAGCAGCCACGTAAAAACTTGCAACAACAATTAGAGGACGTCTAACTTGTTTTTGCAGCAAGTGCTTTGTGATGTGATATGGCCAAAGGATGTGATGAATGATATATGTGATGTATGAGATGATCATGTTCTTGTAATAGGAATCACGACTTGCATGTCGATGAGTATGACAACCGGCAGGAGCCATAGGAGTTGTCTTAATTTATTATATGACCTGCGTGTCATTGAAATTCGCCATGTAATTACTTTACTTTATTGCTAACCGTTAGCCGTAGTAGTAGAAGTAATAGCTGGCGAGACAACTTCATGAAGACACGATGATGGAGATCATGATGATGGAGATCATGGTGTCATGCCGGTGACGATGATGATCATGGAGCCCCGAAGATGGAGATCAAAAGGAGCAAAGTGATAATGGCCATATCATGTCACTATTTTGATTGCATGAGATGTTTATCATGTTTTTGCATCTTATTTGCTTCGAACGACGGTAGCATATATAAGATGATCCCTTACTAAAATTTCAAGAAAGTGTTCCCCCTAACTGTGCACCGTTGCGAAGGTTCGTTGTTTCGAAGCACTACGTGTTGATCGGGTGTGATAGATTCTAACGTTCGAATACAACGGGTGTAAGCCAGATTTACACAGCAATACACTTAGGTTGACTTGACGAGCCTAGCATGTACAGACATGGCCTCGGAACACAAGAGACCGAAAGGTCGAGCATGAGTCGTATAGAAGATACGATCAACATGGGGATGTTCACCGTTGATGACTAGTCCGTCTCACGTGATGATCGGACACGGCCTAGTCGATTCGGATCATGTAATCACTTAGATGACGAGAGGGATGTCTATCTGAGTGGGAGTTCATTACATAATTTGATTAGATGAACTTAATTGTCATGAACTTAGTCTATAATGTTAAATATCTATCTTGTAGATCAAATGGCCAACGCTAAGTTACCCTCACTTCAACGCTTCCTAGAGAAAAACAAGCTGAAAGACGATGGTAGCAACTATGCGGACTGGGTCCGTAACCTGAGGATTATCCTCATAGGTACCAAGAAATCATATGTTCCTTGAAGCACCGTTAGGTGACCCACTGCTTCCCAGCACTGCCAGACGATTTGAACGTTGGCAGACACGCACGATGATTACCCTTCGTTCAGTGCGGCATGCTCTTCAGCTTAGAACCGGGGCTCCAAAGCGTTTTGAGCATCACGGAGCATATGAGAGTTCGAAGAGCTGAAAATAGTTTTTCAAGCTCTATGCCCGGATCAAGAGATATGAAGTCTCGATAAGTTCTACAGCTGTAAGATGGGAGGAAAAAAAAGTTCTGTCAGCGAGACACATACTAAAATGTCTGGGTTGCACAGCCGCTTGTTCTCAGATGGGAGTTAATCTCCCGGATGACGCGGTCGTTGACAGAATCCTTCACGGCTTCCACCTAGCTACAAGAGCTTCGTGATGAACTTAACAGCAGGGGATGGAAAAGACCATTCTGTCCGGTATATGCGATGCTGAAGTCAGCGGAGGCAGAGATCAGAAAGGAACATCAAGTGTTGATGGTGAATAAAACCACTAAGTTCAAGAAGGGCAAGGGTAAGAAGAACTTCAAGAAGGACGGCAAGGGAGTTGCCGCGCCCGGTAGACCAGCTGCGGGAAGAAGTCGAAGAATAGACCCAAGCCTGTGAGACATGAGTGCTTTTATTGCAAGGGAAACGGTCACTGGAAAGCGAAAACTGCCCAAGTACTTGGCGGACAAGAAGGCGGCAAATACCAAAGGTATATATGAATATACATGTAATTGATGTGTACCTTAACAGCACTGTAGTAGTTCTGGGTATTGATATACCGGTGCGGTTGCTCGTATTTGGAACCAAAGCGGAACTGCGGAATCAGCGTAGACTGGCAAAGACGAGGGTGACGATGCGCGCGTCGGGAATGGTTTCCAAGGTCGATATGATCGCCTCGGCACGCTACCTCTGCATTACTACCTACGGGATTAGTTTTAAACCTCAATAATTGTTATTTAGTACCAGCTTGAGCATGAACATTGTATCTGGATCTCGCTTAATGCGAGATGGCTACTCATTTAAATCTGAGAATAATGGTTGTTCTATTTATATGAGGATATGTTTTATGGTCATGCGCCGTTGGTGAATGGTTTATTTTTTTTGAATCTCGAACATGATGTTACACAATGTTATAATGTGAATGCCCAAGAAATGCAAGGTTGATAACGATAGTCCCACAACTTGTGGCACTGCCGCCTTGGTCATATCGGTGTTAAACGCATGAAGAAACTCATGCAGATGGAATTTTGGAGTCTCTTGATTATGAATCATTTGACAGATGGAACCATGCCTCTTGGGCAAGATGACCAAGACTCCGTTCTCCGGAAAAATGGAGCGAGCAACCAACTTATTGGAGATCATACATACTGATGTGTGTGGTCCAATGATGTTGAGGCTCGCGGTGGGGTTATCGTTATGTTCTCACCCTCACCTGATTTGAGTAGTAGATATGGGTATGTCTACTTGATGAAGCACAAGTCTGAGACCTTTGAAAAGTTCAAGGAATTTCAGAGTGAGGTTGAGAATCAAAGTGACAAGAAAATAAAGTCTTACGATCAGATCGTGGAGGAGAATAGGAGAATATGTTGAGTCATGAATTTGGCGACGCCACAAGGAAGTGGAATTGTTTCACAAAATCACGCCGCCTGGAACACCTCAGCGTAATGGGTGCGAACGTCTAATCGCACTCATTGGAATGGTGCGATCTTGATGTCTCTTTACCGATTTACCCGCTATCCTTTTGGGTTATGGTTTAGAGACTGCCGCATTCACTTTAAATAGGGCACCGTCAAAATCGTTGAGACACGACACGTATGAATTATGGTTGGGAAGAAACCTAAGCTGTTGTTCTGAAAGTTTGGGGATGCGAGCTTATGTGATGAGAAACTTCAACCAGAGAAGCTCGAACCAAGTCGGAAAAATGCGTATTCATAGGATACCCTAAGGAAACTATTGGGTATACCTTCTACCTAAGATCCGCGAGGGCAAGATCTTGTTGCCAGGAATGGACCTTCTAGAGAAAGAGTTCTCTCGAAAAGAAGTAGGGAGGAGGAAAGTGGGAGCTTGAGTGAGATGACCCTCGAACCGGAGAGTAGCGCAGCACGGAAAATGTTTCTGTGGAGCCTACACCGGCTATGAGAGGAAGTATTGATAATGATCATGATCAAGCTACCACTGAACTTCGAAGGTCCACGAGAAACGTTCCGCACCAGAGTGGTATGGCAATCCTGTCCTGGAAATCATGTTGTTAGACAACAGTGAACCTTCAACTATGAAGAAGCGATGGCGGGCCCGGATTCCGACAAATGGCTTGAAGCCAGAAATCCGAGATAGGATCCATGTATGAAAACGAAGTATGGACTTTGACTGACTTGCCCGATGATCGGCAAGCCATAGAAAATAAGATGGATCTTTAGAAGAAGACTGTACGCGGATGGTTATGTGACCATCTATAAGGCTCGGCTTGTCGCTAAGGGTTATCGACAAGTTCAAGGGGTTGACTACGATGAGACTTTCTCACCCGTAGCGAAGCTGAAATCCGTCAGAATCATGTTAGCAATTGCCGCCATACTATGATTAGAGATATGGCAAAATGGACGTCAAAACGGCATTCCTTAATGGTTTTCTTAAGGAAGAGTTGTATATGATACAACCGGAAGGTTTTGTCGACCCTGAGAATGGACAAGTATGCAAGCTCCAGCGCTCCAATCTATGGCTGGTGCAAGCATACTCGGAGTTGGAAACATTTGCTTTGACGAGATGATCAAAGAGTTTGGGTTCACACAGACTTATGGAGAAGCCTGTGTTTACGAGAAAGTGGGGGACTCTGTAGCATTTCTCATATTATATGTGGATGACATAACTGTGATGGGAAATGATATAGAATTCTTGGAAAGTATAAGGCCTACTTGAATAAGTGTTTTTCAGTGAAGGACCTTGGAGAAGCTGCTTATAATTAGGCATCAAGATCTATGAGATAGATCGAGACGCCTCATAGGTCTTCGCAAAGCACATACCTTGATAAGATATTGAGAAGTTCAATATGGATCAGTCCAAGAAGGGGTTCTTGCCTGTATTGCAAGGTGTGAAATTGAGCTCGGGCTCAGCCCGACCACGGCAAAAAGTATAGAAGAGATGAGTGTCATCCCCTATGCCTCAGCCATAGGGTCTATTATGTATGCCATGCTGTGTACCAGACCTGATGTTTAAACCTTGCTGTAAGTTTTGGTAGTAGGTACCAAAGTAATCCCGCAAGGACATGAGGACAGCGGGGCAAGAACATCCTGACAGTACCTGAAAAGGACTAAGATATGTTTCTCATATGGAGGTGACGAAGAGCTCGTCGTAAAGGGTTACGGTGACGCTAGCTTCGACATAGATCGGATGACTCCAAGTCACAAACCGGAATAGTGTATATTTGAATGGTGGAGCGGAGGTAAGCTGGTTGCAGTTGCAAGCAAAGCGTCGTGGGGGGTCTAACATGAGCGAAGCGGGAGTAGTACAGTCATCAGCCTCGGGGAGCCAGAAACGAAGCAGTATGGATGAAGGAGTTCATCACCGACCTAGGAGTCATTCCAAATGACGTCGGGTCCAATGGCTCTCTTCGTGACAAACGGGAGCTATTGCCCTTGCCAAGGAGCCCAGGTTCACAAAAGGACCAGGCATATCAAGCGTCGCTATCAACTCCATACGTGAACATGTTCAAGATGGAGAGACATAGATATTTGTAAAGTGCAACACGGATTTGAGATGTAGCAGATCCGTGTGACTAAACTCTTTCACGAGCAAAAAATGATCAACACCAGTACTCTATGGGTTGTTCGATTCATCACAATGTAACTAGTTATTGACTCTAGTGCAAGTTGGAGACTGTTGGAAATATGCCTAGAGGCAAATAAAAAAGGGTTATTATTTAATTCCTTGTTCATGATAATTGTTTGTTATTCATGCATATATGTGTTATCCGGGGAATCGTAATACATGTGTGAATACATAGACCACAACATGTCCCTAGTAAGCCTCTAGTTGACTAGTCGTTGATCAATAGATGGTTACGGTTTCCTGACCATGGACATTGGATGTCATTGATAACGGGATCACATCATTAGGAGAATGATGTGATGGACAAGACCCATCCTAAGCCTAGCACTAGATCGTGTAGTTGTTTGCTAAAGCTTTTCAATGTCAAGGATTTTTCCTAGACCATGAGATGTTGCAACTACGGATACCGTAGGAGTGCTTGGGGCACCAAAAGTCACACGTAACTGGGTGCTATAAAGGTGCACTACGGGTATCTCCGAAAGTATCTGTTGGGTTGGCACGAATCGGAGACTGGGATTTGTCATCCATGTAACGGAGAAAGGTACCTCTGGGCCCACTCAGGTAGGACATCATCATAATGGAGCTCAATGTGATCAAGGAGTTGTTCACGGGATGAGTGTGTTACGGAAACGAGTAAAGAGACCTTGCGGTAACGAGATTGAACAAGGTATCGAGATAGACGATTCGAATCTCGGGCAAGTATCGTACCGATAGACAAAGGGAAATTGCGTACGGATTGATTGAATCCTGACATCGTGGTTCATCCGATGAGACATCGAGGAGCATGTGGAGCCAACATGGGTATCCAGATCCCGCTGTTGGGTATTGACCGGAGAGTCTCGCTCGGTCATGTCTGGTGTCTCCTGAACCCGTAGGGTCTACACACTTAAGGTTCGGTGACGCTAGGGGTTATAGAGATATTAGTATGCGGTAACCCGAAGGTTGTTGGAGTCTCGGATGAGATCCTGGACGTCACAGAGGAGTTCCGGAATGGTGGAGGTAAAGATATATATGGGAAGTCCTATTTGGGCCACCGGAAAATGTTCGGGATTTTTCGGTATTGTACCGAGAAGGTTCTAGAAGGTTCGGAGTGGGGCCCACCTGCATGGGGGGACCCACATGAACGTGGGTAGTGGGGCAAGGCCCCACACCCTAGTCAAGGTGCACCAAGATTCCCTTAGAAGGAATAAGATCATATCCCGAAGGGATAAGATCAAGATCCCTAAAAAAGGGGGATAACAATCGGTGGGGAAGGGAAAGGATGGGATTTCTTTCCTCCCCCTTTGCCAACGCCCCAATGGACTTGGAGGGCAAGAAACCAGCCCCCTCACCCCTATATATAGTGGGGGGTGCATGGGGGAGAAACAGTCAGCCCCTGGCGCCTCCTCTCCCTCCCGTGACACCTCTTCCCCTCCAGTAGCGCTTGGCGAGCCACTGCGAAATCCCGCTGCTTCCACCAACCACCACCGTCGTGCTGGGATCTCCATCAAAACTCTCCTTCCCCCCTTGCTGGATCAGAAGGAGGAGACGTTCTCTGCTCCGTACGTGTGTTGTTGACGCGGAGGTGCCGTCCGTTCGGCGCTCGGTCATCGGTGATTTGGACACGACGAATACGACTCCATCAACCCCGTTCTCTTGAACGCTTCCGCTCGCGATCTACAAGGGTATGTAGATACACTCCCTCTCACCGTTGCTAGATGACTCCATAGATTGATCTGGTGTGATGCGTAGAAAATTTTAAAATTCTGTACGTCCCCAACAGTGGCTCATGAGCTAGGTCTATGCGTAGTATCTTGCACGAGTAGAACACAAAGTAGTTGTGGGCGTCGATTGTCAATTTCTTGCCGTTACTAGTCTTATCTTGATTCGGCGGCACTGTGGGATGAAGCGGCCGGACCGACCTTACACGTACGCTTAGTGAGACAGGTTTCACCGACTGACATGCACTAGTTGCATAAGGTGGCTAGCGGGTGTCGTCTCTCCCACTTTAGTCGGATCGGATTCGATGAACGGGTCCTTATGAAGGTAAAAAATTGGAATATCACGTTGTGGTTTTGGCGTAGGTAAAGAAACGTTCTGCTACAGAAACCTATAGCAGCCACGTAAAAAAATGCAACCAACAATTAGAGGACGTCTACTGTTTTTGCAGGCAGAGGCTTTGTGAGTGATATGGCCAAAGGATGTGATTGAATGATAGTATGTGATGTATGAGATGATCAGTTCTTGTAATAGGAATCACGATGCATGTCGATGAGTATGACAACCGGCAGGAGCCATAGGAAGTTGTCTTATTTATATATGACCTGCGTGGTCATTGAAATTCGCCATGTAATTACTTACTTTATTGCCTACTCGTTAGCTCTAGTAGTAGAAGTAATAGCTGGCTGAGGCGACAAACTTCATACAGAACGATGATGGAGATCATGATGAGGAGATCATGGTGTCATGCCGTGGTGCCGATGTTGAGCTGCATGGAGCCCCGAAGATGGAGATCAAAGGGAGCAGAGTGGATCAATGCTCAGTATCATGTCACTATTTTGATTCATGAGTATGTTTTCATGTTTTTGCATCTTATTGCGGTTTAGTTCTTAGAATCGCGGGTAGCCATATATACGATGATCCGCTTAGCTTAAAATTTCAGATAAGTGTTTCCCCATAATATTAGTGCACCGTTGCGAATGCCTTCGTTTTTGAGCACTACGTGTATCGTGTGTGTGATAGATTCTTACGTTCGAGATCACAAGGGTGTAAGCCCAGATTTACACGTCTTAATACACATTAGGTGAGCTGACGAGCGCAGCATGTACGGATCATGGGGGAGGCTCTCGGAATCACTATAAAGGACGCGAAAGGAATGCGAGCATGTAGTCGTATAGAAGATAG
>CM022302.1:502732711-502792429 GCA_011799875.1 Thinopyrum elongatum | reverse complement strand
TGATGTCATGCTGATGTCATGCTGACGTCAGCATAACACTGTTTCGGATAATGTTTATTTTAAATAATTAAATAAATTCCAGAAATTAATAAAAACTTTAGAAAATCATATTAAATAAACCGTAACTCCGATGAAAATACTTTATACATGAAAGTTGCTCAGAATTCCGATACAAACCCGAATACGCCCTCTGTATTCTCGTCAGATGCCTCTAGCTATATGAGCATTGAACTTTTAGACCGTTTTCAGTAAATGAATAGTGCATGACCTTAATAAAATAATTCCAAACAAATTCCTAAAATAACTAAATGACTTGGACATGTCTTCAGGCAACCCTGCACTACACGTTAGCATGGCCTGCTCCGTGTTGCTTATGTTTGCTCTATATTTGTACTGTTTTCTCCCCCTCTTCTCTCTCGATAGCCCCCAACACCGACGTCGTCCCCGAGGCCGACACAGCTCCGGAGCCCGAAGACACTATTGACAACCTTGCCCTTGCCGCCGAGCAACCAGGCAAGCCTCCCCCTTTTGATCATCCCGATATCGCCCATTCTAATTTCTCATGCTTGCATTAGAATTGCTGCTGCTACTACTTTACCTATTCTGATGCATAGCCTGTTTATTGTAACCCGCTGTTGATAATTACCTGCATATCCTAACTGCTTAGTATAGGCTGGGTAGAGACCTATCAGTGACCCCACTAGTCCCGACCGTCCCGCTGGATTATCAGAAGACCCGATCAACGGGATTGAAGACCAGGCCCCGACACCGCACATCATCCCCCCTAGTTGTAACGACACTGCAGCGTTACTATCGAGTGCCGAGGGTGAAACCTCTTGTAGCACTCCTGATGTTAACTCTGTAGAGTAGCTATTCGGTCATGGTCATCGAGGGTGATTCCTCCTTCACCGCTTCCGATAACGACGCTGTCGTTCAACACCTCAAGTGTGAACCCAATGAGGGTGATTCCTCCGAGTTCACCTTGACGGATACATCAAGTAGGAATCCAACGAGGGTGATACCTCGGATTCCCCTGATGTTATGGACACACGGATAATTGGACTTTACACTGTTACTTGGATAGGCGGGTCGGCCCTGAGGGGTACCCGCGTGCGCCTGAGAGGCGAGTGTTGTGAAGACGGGTGCCTGTATGGTGCCCGAGTGATGAATACGAGGTGCGGCCGGGCATTCTTAACCCTTGCAGCAAGTCCTCGAGATGGGGCGACGGGGTCACATCTTTCGTGAGTCTCTGCTCGTTACCGCAAGCCCCTAGTCCTAACGATTTGGATATTTGATCCGAGCAGGCCTCTGGTCTGATAGCACTAACCATCACGTGGGCATAGTATGGGTGTTCTGCATCGTATGCATCAGCCGAAAGCTCTGTCAGACGTCCAGTTCAGCAGTGCGACATGGAGTGATTGGCGCCATTGCGGTGGTGCTTGGATCTGAGCCATGTGCGCAACGACCCGGAGGGTGAGGGGCGATGGCCAAGACCCCCTTGTGCTTAGGATGTAGACCGGCGGGGACCTCTCTGCTAAGCTGTAGGTAGGGTTGCGATGTGTCGTTTGGCCGAGGCCGGGCATGACCCAGGAAAGTGTGTCCGGCCGGAGTTAATCGAGCGTGTTGGTAAGTTGGTGCACCCCTGCAGGGAAGAAAACTTCTATCGATAGACGGTCCTACGGTAAAGGACACTCGGAGTTGTATCCTGATTGATACAATTTAGAACCAGATACTTGGATACTATGGCTCTGGGATTGCTTCTCGCAGGGAGTCGAGAAGGGATCTCAGGACGAGGTTGATGACTGTATGGCTCTGGGATTGCTTTCTCGCAGGGAGTCGAGAAAGGATCTCTGGGTGAGGTTGAGACTTAATGATACTGCTACATTATATTGTACTGTTCTACTCTCTTCTACTGCTGCAAGACCGCTGAAGATGCTAGTCTTCGATAGGACTAGGCCTTCTCTCTATTCTAGCATTTCTGCAGCCCAGTCCACATATACAGCCTCTCATTGAAAATGTTGCATATGTAGTGTAGATCCTTGCTTGCTGAGTACTTCTGAGTACTCACGGTTGCTTTGTTTTCCTTTTCTCCCCATATCAGTTTGTCGTAACAAGATGACGGAGCCCTGAGACAGTTGCCCCCGCCGACGATCGCTACTACTTCGACCCCGAGGGTGGATACTACTACGAGTTGACTGACGACTAGGAGTAGGATCGGAGGGTCCCAGGCAGGAGGCCTGCGCCTTTCGATCGTAGAGTTTTATTTTGCCCCGCCTTTCTAAAGGCCTTTCTGTTTCTGTTTCATATCTGTACTCAGATATCTGATGCTTCCGCTGACGCTTGTTCGCAAGCTTATGTATTCGAGCCCTCGAGGCCCTTGGCTTGTAATATAAAGCTTGTATGACTTTATTTATGTTTTAGAGTTGTGTTGTGATATCTTCCCGTGAGTCCTTAGGCTTGATCGTGTGCATTTGCGTGTATGATTAGTGCACGATTGAGCCGGGGGCGTCACAGGAGCCACACATACCCTTGTGTATTTCTGCCAGCAGTTCCTTTCCTTCTTCCCAGCAAATGCACTTCAATTTCACACCGTTGGGCCTTCTTCTGTATATCGTGTCATTAACGAACTGATACATACTGGCTCTCCGGGCTACTCTTTCAGCTTCTTTTTGCTCTTCGGGAAGTTCTCCTGTTTGGAGGAAATGGACTATGCGTCACGCCCAAGTTGGAGCCTGAGGCTCGACAACAAGGATCAGTGGCACCTCCTCGTTGGCGAGAGCGCATGGCTCAACTGCTAAGACTGGTAGTTTGGCGGGAGGGTGTAGCACATCAATCGAAGGGGAGTTGTTCCCGCCAAGCTCTCTGTCGGGGGCTTCGGGAAGCTCTGCCGGGAGAGGCTTGCCAGAGTCCAATTTCCTCCTCTTTCTGGCCATTGTTGTCGGGGATATGGAGGGTTGAGTCAGATGGAGAACAAAAGTCCCTGGTTCCACAGGGAGTTTTTACGCAGCGCACTTTGACACATGGTCAGCAATGCTATTTTCCGCACGTGGCACGTGCTCTGTTTGTAATCCATCAAAGCACTCGTCCAACTTTCTCACTTCCTCTATGTATGCCTCCATCAATGGGCTTTGATAATCCTTGTTAACTTGCCTCACCACAAGTTGTGAATCTCCTCGAATGATCAACTTCTTGATTCCCAGTTCTGTTGCGATCCTGAGCCCGGCAAGGAGTCCTTCATACTCTGCAGTATTGTTGGTAGCCTTCTCCCGGGGAAAATGCATTTGAACCACGTACTTGAGGTGCTCCCTAGTGGGGGCAATGAGAAGCACGCCATCTCCTACACCTCGTAGGGAGAAGGCACCGTCAAAGTACATGATCCATTCTTGGGGCGCTTCCTTGCAGAGGATAGCGGTCTCCAGCACTTCTTTGTCAGGGGTAGGCGTCCACTCAGCAATGAACTCTGCTAGTGCTCTACTCTGAATAGTTGACGTGCTCTCGAACTTCAAACCAAAGCTGGACAACTCCAAAGCCCATTCCACTATTCTGCCAGTGGCCTCAGGGTTCCTCAGTATGCGTTGCAAGGGGAAGCGGGTGATGACCATGATCTTGTGGGCTTGGAAGTAGTGGCGCAGTTTTCTTGAGGCCATGACGAGGCCAAAAATCAACTTTTACACGCCAGAGTACCTCGACCTAGCCCCCTGTAGTAGGGAGCTGACGAAGTACACTGGTCGCTGCACCACCTTCTTCCTTGCCGTGACCTTGGAATTGTCTCCGCTGCCCTGCTCTTCCTTGTTTTGATCTGTATCCGACCTTGCCGGGATGAGTTCGCTTTCCTCTCTAGAGGGGACGGCGGTTGTGGCCGCTACTTCATCCACCTCCCGCTGTGCCACCAGTGCTGCACTAACCACTTGATTGGTTGCCGCTAGATATAGTAGCAACGACTCTTATGGTTTAGGAGCGACTAAAGTGGGAACAGAGGAAAGGTAGGTCTTCAAATCTTGTAGCCCAGCGTCCGCCTCCAGGGTCCACTCAACGGGCCCTGCCTTTTTCAAAATTTTGAAAAATGGCAGGGCGCGCTCGGCGGACTTAGAAATGAACCTGCTTAGCACGACAACACATCATGTCAAGCGCCTCATGTCTTTAACTGTCTTGGGTGCTTGAATCTGCTCAATTGCCTTGATCTTGTCGGGGTTGGCCTCTATCCCCCGGTGGGACACAAAGAAGCCAAGTCGCTTGCCGGAAGGAACACCAAATACACACTTCTCTGGGTTCAGCTTCAAGTTGATCTTGCGCAGATTTGCAAAGGTCTCTTCCAAGTCCTAAATGAGAGTTGATTTGTCCTTAGTTTTGACCACTATATCATCCATGTAGGCTTCAACATTCCTGTGCAGCTGGGACTCGAAGCCAATCTGTACTGCTCTTGCAAAAGTGGATCCAGCGCTTTTTAACCCAAAGGGCATCCGTACAAAACAGTATGTGCCACATGGGGTTATAAACGTGGTCTTCTCTTCGTCTTCCTTGGACATGAAAATCTGGTGGTACCCGGAGTAGGCATCTAGGAAGGTTAGCAGGTCACACCCAGAGGTGGAATCCACAATTTAGTCGATGCACGGTAAGGGGAATGGGTCCTTCGGGCGCGCTTTATTCAGATCTGTGAAATCTATGCAAAGCCTCCATTTCCCATTCACCTTGCACACTACCACTGGATTTGCCAACCACGTTGGATGCATCACTCCTCTTACCAAACCAGCTGCCCCAAGTTTCTTGATTTATTCGGCAATAAACTGCTGCCGCTCCAAAGCTTGCTTTCGGACCTTCTGTTTGACGGGCCGGACATGCGGGCAGTCAGCAAGGTGGTGCTCGATTACTTCCCTGGGAACACCGGGGATGTCAGATGGTTGCCAAGGAAACACATCGACATTCGCCCGCAGGAAGGTAATGAGCGCGCTTTCCTATTTGTCGTCGAGGGTGGCACTGATAGTAAATGTACCATCAGCGCCAACCAGCCCTGCTGGGACCTTCTTCACAGCGGGTGCAGCAACCTTTGATCTCTTGCTATTGCAACTCTCCAGCAAATCATTGACAGGTGCAGTGCACTCCGAAGAGGCGCGCTTCCCGTATTCTTTGCTGACATCCTTGCTAGCTTTCTTCCCTTTCTTGCTTTCCTTGGCGGGAGCGATAGCTTCCAAGGCCTCTACATCGACTGCTTCTCGGTAAATCTTATCCACGCATATGATCGCGTCCTTCTGGTCTGATGGAATGGAAATGACGCCCATTGGCCCTGGCATCTTTAGCATGTTGTAGGCATAGTGTGATACCGCCATGAACTTTGCTAGGGCTGGGCGACCAAGGATTACATTATATGGCAGGGGAGGTCAACCACGTCAAACACGATCTTCTCAGTCCGGTAGTTCAACTCCCCCCGAATGTTACCGGCAGTGTGATCTTCCCCTTAGGACGACTCTTGCCGGGGTTGATCCCTTGGAAAGTACCAGTAACCTTGAGCTCTTCATCTGTTATCTGGAGCTTGCTGATGACCTTGGGAGAAATCAGATTCAACCCGACCCCACCATCAACCAACATCTTTGTGACCTTGAGGTTGCGGATCGTTTGTGAAACCAACAATGGCAAACACCCTACTGTGGTAGTGCGGTCAGGGTGATTGTGTTCATCAAAGATGATGGGTGTGTGGGACCACTTGAGCGGCTTCCGAGAATCTGCCGCTGGCTCCACGGCATTGACCTCACGCGCCCACTATTTAAGCTGGCGGTGAGAGGAGTGCAAGGATGCACCCCCGTCAATGCATTGGGCGTTAGTGGCTTTCTGGAACTCCTGCTCGCTGGTTTCCTCTTCATCTCCTTCATCACTCTCGTCATCGCATTCCTTCTTCTCACGGCCTCTGGCGGGTTTCCCTTGATACTGAGGGGCCTTGCCGGGGCAACCTCCTCTTCTGCCTCGGCCCTTCCCGCCAACACCATCTTGGTCTCTCTTTTTCATGCTTCTCGTACTCAGCCTTCTACTTCTTAATGAGTTGCTCAACCTGATGACACTCTTGAAGATCGAGGCCCTTAGTCCGATGGATCTTGCAGTACGGCCCGTCAGCCTTCTCGGCAGCCGCGGCTTCCCGGCAATCAGTGCACGTGGCAACTTCCTTGCCAGGAGCCTCGGTCTTGGCCTTCTTGCCGGTACTAGGGGTGCTCGATCCTTCAACAGCCAGCAGTGCTTTATCCTTGCGCTTCTTGTTGCGTTTCTTGTTCTTCTTCTTTTGACTGGTGGCGTCGTCGTTGTCTTCAGAGTCAATGTCGATGCCATCTTCTTCACCGGGGAGTCGCCTCCCCTCCTCTATTCGGGCACATTTATCCACTAGAGTGTATAGCTCATTCACAGTCTTGGGCAACCGGACGTTCATCTTGGAGCGTATCCTGTGGTTGCGCACGTTGACTGGAATGCAGCTATCACAGCTGCCGGGTGGATGTCTGGAATGTTCATGTGCACCCGGCTGAACCTCTGCATGTACTTCCGCAAGCTCTTTCCTTCTGTCGGTGCAACAAACCCTAGGTCTGTTGCCCAGACCGTGCACATGCCTAAAAGGGCAAAGTTGCGACATCCAAAGCAATATCAAGTTGAAGAGGTAGCTCTTTGAGAAATCAAAGGGCAGATCAAGAAGACCAAGACAAGCTAGATGAGCAAGACACCACTAAGGGAAAGCCTCCCTTGCCGGGCTGGCGATCCTGGCGAGGAGGAGGTGGCCCCAAAGGCAAGCCTCAAGACTGTCCCGGCAGGCCTGCCGGGCACGAGGAAGGCAAACTACCCTGCCATGGCTCCACCGCTCCACCTCACAGCGATGCAAGTCATCGATTGGTGCGGTGTCGAGCCCCCAAGCGACTAAGTGGCTGTTATTTCGCACGTGGTAGCCACTTCCTATGGAAATCACCTCCAAATGACACCCGTCCAGAGACGTGTCAAGCAGACAGACGAAAAGGTGGCTGAGTAGCCCGACAAGGCCTGCTGGGCATGCCATGATGTGACACTAAGCGGCACATTTAATGTGCTCTACTCTGTCTATAGAGTTAGGTATGATAGCACTGTTCGCTATCTAATCAGTACACAATGACTGATTTTCCATTGTGGTGACCCCTTGATCTATAAAAGGAGGGCCATGGCAATCATAGAAAGGATTCGGACCCCTGTACTTTCATACGCGCGTAGCTGCTCTCGGCCCGAGACAACCCTGCCGGGCTAGAGCGTTGCGTTTCCACCACAATCCACCATCAATCCACCAAAGTAGAAGTAGGGTTTTACGCCTCGCGGCGGCCCGAACCTGGGTAAAACTGCCCGTGTGATCTCTGCCGCGATGTGCTACGTTCTCCGCTCTTTGTGCAATGTTCTCATCCCCCCTGCCGAACCACAAGGGGCTGATGGCCCCATAGGTGGCCGTGGTTTCCCACGACATCTTTGGCGCGCCAGGTAGGGGGAAGCGCTTGCGCGAACCCGAGAAGCGTACACAGCGCGTCATCATCTTTGTCATGTTCGTCATCGATGGCTCCATCGTCCATGGCACCCAAGAAGAAGCCTGGTGCTGCAGCCCATCCGTCCACTTTGAAGGCCTCGTCGCACGTGGCCACTGACACCGCGGGGGCTACGGGGACGCACGGAGACGTGGTCAGCGCAGGCGGCATCTTCACCACCTCTCTTGCGGTTGAAACGAGGGCAGAAGTCACCGGAGAAGGAAAGCACCAACAACATCCCAGCGGCCACGCTCCACGAGGTATGGATGGAGAAATCGTTCCATCTGTGCCTCTTCGCCCGCCGAAGGGCACAGCCGCAGCGGTGGCACCCGCTCTGGGGCGAATCGCAACTCTCCGGCCGCTCCCACTGCGGGCGCGGCCACAGGGCATGCGCCGCCCCCGGAACGGGCTGACCCGGTCGATGCACCAAACGGAGCCGCTGGTCCTCAAGGGCCTCCACCTCGTCACCACACCACTCTGGCGACGGGCTCACGACGACAAGGACACGACGCCGCTACTTCTGGCTCCATAAGGAGCCGGGCGATGCTACGGTCTGCGTCGACATCTATGCCAAGCACAGCTTCGGATGCTATGGCGCGGGCCCAGCTGCTGTTGAGATTTCCGCCGGCAGCCGATCAGTTGGATGAGTGGAGAGCCACCATTCAAAGCCTGATTGGTTTTGCCGAGGCGGGAGGATCACAGTGAGCTGGCCCGCCATGGCCTCCCCAGGCGACGACAACGGCCCGCGCTGCTGGCCATACCGAAGGGGCCACCCCCATGGTGCAGTCCCCTCCGCAGTAACCTGCGCAGGGGCCACAGCCGGAGCCACGCGATCAAGAACCCGATGATGTCTCGATGGCTTCGTCCGACCCTCGAGCGCGTCAAGGCCGACGGCGAGTCCTGGAGGATAGGCAAAGGGAAGGCGCGCGCGTCATCATCGATGACGCCATGACGCCCACCGCCAGTCCGATGGGCACGATGGCCCTGACGTCGATGAGCCCACTCTCGGTAAAGGTGGGTACCTACCTTTCGAGGTTGGGTGCCCCGCCTTCACTCGTGAGTTGCGACAAGTCCGTTGGCCATCCACCCGCATGTTCAAGCCAGAAATACCTGAGAAGTACAACGGGAAACTAAACCCGGCAGAGTTCTTGAGCATCTACACCATCGCTGTTCAAGCTGCCGGGGGAAGAGACGAGAAGGTGTTTGCCAACTACTTCCCTTTGGCGCTCAAGCCAAATGTGAGGTCTTGGCTAATGCACATGCCGGAGAACTCCATTTCGACCTGGGCTGACCTGTGCCATGAGTTTGTTGGCGCCTTCACGGGCGGCCATCAAGAACCAGGGCGGCCCAGCGACTTGCAGCTCCTCCCGCAGAAGGAAGGAGAGACTCTGCAGAAGTACATGCAAAGGTTCAGCCGAGTGCACAGGAACATTCCAGATATCCACCCGGCAGCTGTGATAGCTGCGTTCCAGTCCAACGTGCGCAATCATCAGATACGTTCCAAGATGAACGTCCGGCTGCCCAAGACTATGAAGGAGCTTTACACTCTAGTGGATAAGTGTGCTTGGATAGAGGAGGGGAGGCGGCTCCTCGGTGAGGATGGCGTCGACATCGATTCAAAGGATGACGACGAGGCCACCAGTCAGAAGAAGAAGAACAAGAGGCGCAGCAAGAGGCGCAAGGATAAGGCAGTTATGACTGTTGAGGGATCTGGCGCACCTAGTACTGGCAAGAAGGCCAAGACCGAAGTTCCCGGCAAAGAGGCTGCTGCGTGCACTGATTGCCAGGATGCTGCGGCTGCCCAGAAGGCTGGGAAAGGTGATGGTCCATACTGCAAGATCCATCAGACCAAAGGCCACGATCTCCAGGAGTGCCATTAGGTCAAGCAACTCATCAAAAAGCAGAGGGCTGAGTACGAGAAGCGCGACAAGGACAAAGGCCAAGATGGCGCTGGCAGGAAGGGCCGAGGCGGTGGAGCAAGCTGCCTCGGCAAGGCACCTCAGAATCAAGGGAAACCCTCCAGAGGCCGTAAGAAGGAGGATTGCAATGATGAGAGTGACGGAGGAGATGAAGAGGAAACCAGCGAGCAGGAGTTCCAGAAAGCCACTAACGCCCTGTGCATTGACGGAGGTGCATCTCTGCACTCCTCTCACCGCCAACTTAAACAGTGGGCGCGTAAAGTCAATGCCGTGGAGCCGGCGGCAGATTCTCGGAAGCTGCTCAAGTGGTCCCGCACGCCCATCATCTTTGACGAAGAGGACCACCCTTATCGCACCATTGCGGTAGGGTGCTTGCCGTTGTTGGTCTCACCAACAATCCGCAACCTCAAGGTCACAAAGATGTTGGTTGACGGTGGGGCCGGGTTGAATCTAATTTCTCCAAAGGTCATCAGCAAACTTCAGATTGCAGAGGAAGAGCTCAAGGTTACTGGCACGTTTCAAGGAGTCAACCCCGGCAGGAGTTGTCCTAAGGGGAAGATCACGCTACCGGTGACGTTCGGGGGGGAGTTGAACTACCGGACTGAGAAGATCATTTATTATGTAGTTGACCTCCCCCTGCCGTACAATGGAATTCTTGGTCGCCCAGCCCTGGCCAAATTCATGGCGGCATCCCACTATGCCTACAACACCTTGAAGATGCCAGGGACGATGGGCGTCATTTCCATTCCGTCAGATAAGAAGGACGCAATCATTTGTGTGGACAAGATGTACCGGGAAACAGTCGTGGTAGAGGCCGCTGAAGCCAGTTTTCTCGCTAGAGAAAACAACAAGAAGAAGAGAGATAGCAAGGACGCCTGCAAGGAATCCGGGAAACGTGCCTCTTTGGAGTACGTTGCGCCCATTGATGACTTGCCGGAGAGCTCCAATAGCAAGAGATCCAAGGCTGCTGCACCTACTATGAAAAAGGTCCCTGTAGGGCTGGCTGGCGCTAATGGTACCTTTACTATCAGTGCCACCCTTGATGACAAATAGGAAAGCGCGCTCGTTGCCTTCCTGCGAGCGAATATCGATGTGTTTGCTTGGCAACCATCTGATATCCCCGGTGTTCCCAGGGAGGTAATCGAGCACCACCTTGCTGTCTGCCCACATGCCCGACCCATCAAGCAGAAGGTCCGGAAGCAGGCAGGATTGTGGAATGGGCTTTGGAGTTGTCCAGCTTTGGTTTGAAGTTTGAAAGCACGTCAACCATTTAGAGCAGAGCACTAGCAGAGTTTATTGCAGAATGGACGCCAACCCCTGATGAAGAAGTATTGGAGACAGTTATCCCCGGCAAGGAGGCGCCCCAAGAATGGATTATGTATTTCGATGGTGCCTTCTCCATACAAGGTGCAGGAGTTGGCGTGCTTCTCATTGCCCCCACCGGGGAGCACCTGAAGTATGTCGTTCAGATGCATTTTCCCCGGGAGGAGGCTACCAACAATACTGAAGAGTATGAAGGGCTCCTTGCCAGGCTCAGGATTGCAACAGAACTGGGAATCAAGAAGCTGATCATCCGCGGAGATTCATTAATGAAGGCATACGTCGAGGAAGTGAGAAAGTTGGAGGAGCGCTTTGACGGATTGCAAATAGAGCACGTGCCACGTGCGGAAAAAAACATTGCTGATCATTTGTCAAAGTGCGCTGCGCAAAAACTCCCTGTGCAACCAGGAACTTTTGTTCTCCATCTGACTCAGCCCTCCGTATCCCCGGCAATAATGGCCAGAAAGAGGTGGAAACTAGACTCCGGCAAGCTTCTCCCGGCAGATGCTCCCGAGGCCCCCGGCAGAGAGCTTGGCGGGAACAACTCCCCTTCGATCGCTGAGTTGCACCCTCCCGCCAGACCACCGGTCCCTGCGGTCGAGGAATGCGCTCCCACGAATGAGGAGGTACCACTAGTCCTCGTTGCCGAGCCCCAGGCTCCAACTTGGGCGAGGCACATAGTCCATTTCCTCCAAACTGGAGAACTTCCCGAAGAGCAAGAAGAAGCTGAAAGAGTAGCCCGGAGGGCCAGTATGTATCAGTTCGTGGATGACACGCTGTACAGAAGGAGGCCCAACAGTGTGAAATTGAAGTGCATTTGCCGGGAAGAAGGAAATTAACTGTTGGCAGAGATACACAAGGGTATGTGCGGCTCACACATCGGATCGAGGGCTCTGGTTGGAAAAGCCTTCCGGCAAGGATTTTACTGGCCCACAGCCCTCTAAGATGTAGTTGAGTTGGTCACCAAATGTGAAGCCTGCCAGTTCCATTCCAAGAATATCCATCTGCCTGCCCAAGCTCTTCAGACAATCCCTTTGTCATGGCTGTTTTTCGTCTGGGGGCTCGACATCTTGGGCTCCTTCCCCCGTGCTACCGGGGGCTTTGAATTCTTGTTCGTTGCAATCGACAAGTTTACAAAGTGGCCAGAAGTAGAGCCCGTGAGAAAGGTGACTCCTCAGTCAGCTGTCAAGTTCTTGAAAGGATTGATGTGCCGCTTCAGGGTTCCTGCCCGAATCATTACCGACAATGGCACCCAATTCACGAGCCACGCCTTCATGCAATACATTCATGCCCTCGGAAGCAAAATCTCATTTGCCTCTATTTCTCACCCAAGGAGCAACGGGCAAGCTGACAGGGCGAACACTCAAGTGTTGCGAGGACTCAAGACGAGAACATTTGATAAGCTGCTGAAGTGTGGCAGGCGATGGATCGACGAGCTGCCGGTGGTTCTTTGGTCCCTCAGAATGACACCAAATCGAGCTACCAGACAGACTCCCTTCTCCCTAGTCTATGGGGGAGAAGCAGTTATCCCCACGGAACTCATTTACGGGTCACCTCGAGTGCTTACCTATGATGAAGTGGCACAAGAACGGCACCGGTGTGACGATGCTGTGCTACTGGAGGAGAACCGTCTCCGGGCTGCTACGCGTGTTGCACACTACCAGCAGGCCCTGCATCGCTATCACAGCCGCAGGGTTCACGCCCAGAGTTTTGAGGAAGGCGACCTTGTCCTTAGGCGTGTTCAGTCCGCCAAGGGTACAAACAAGTTGACGCTGAAGTGGGAAGGCCCTTACCGGGTAGTACGAGTCACTAGACCTGGCACAGTCCGTCTGGAGACCGGAGATGGCATTCAGATGCAAAACTCATGGAACATTGAGCATCTCCGTAAGTTCTACCCGTAAGGCACGGCTGTCGGGCCCTGCCCGGCAGCCACCCTTTTGTACAGGCCTTGCCGATGTTGCATGTAACCCCTTGTACAAAGCCAGGCGCAGACCCTGAGCAACAGAGAAATAAACGAAGCGCTGGGGGCCCCCCGAAACTTGCATGCATGCATAAAGCATATCATGAGCATAGCATGATCATGTAGATCAGATCGCACATGGCATCGTTTTCATCTGTGCTAAGTTGCAGGGTTCTTGCCGTGGACTTGGTCCCAGAGAGAAGAAACAAAGACATGCCTACGCTGCGATCCCCGGCAAGCCAAATAGATAAGTTTAATCTCTTATCCATACATGTTCTGTGGAGAGCAACTTGTGCATATGAAAACCTCGCCACCTTTTTGAAACCTTGGTGCTCCCATCCCTTGACCCGAACGCTGCTTCAGTCAGGATGGTTGTAGTGGCCTTCGGCGGAGAAAGATTTGGCGGGGGGCTGGTCCCTCCTTATAGTTTGTGCTCGGCAGGCCTAGCCCAGCGGCAATGAATTGAGGGTACTGGTAGGATACCCTGCCGGGGAATACTTGTTTATTTTGGTGTATAGAGGCATTTCACCTCTGCATGGATAAGTTACATGCACAAGTACCCGGCAAGGCTTGTCTTTTTCATTGATATGCTGATTAACAAGTACAAATCTTACAGAACACAAACATGGATAAAGAAGATTACATAATTTAGACTAAAGTTTGGCAAATGCCTACATATTTTAGATTGAAAAAAGATAAGTGCCCCATGATGCCCTTTCTTGTCCATCTCCTCCTAGGCACTACGGTGGGAGGCGAAGAGGGCAAAAGGAGTGCCTGGGCAGAAGCCCAGCCCGACCCTGTCAGGCCCTTTGACAAGAAACCTGGCAGGAGCAGGAGGGCGCAAATGAAGGTGATGGTGAAGAGATCGGCGGAGACGACCCCCCAGCCGCCACCACCAGGGCCAGCAGGATGCGGCAGGGCGAACGAAGCTGCAACCCAGGAGGAAGCCTGCAGGGGTCCAGCTGGAAGGCTGCTGGAGGAGCCCGGGGCGCCACTCGCACCTCTGCATCCAACTCCCCGGCAAATCACCTTGCCGGGAAGGGGGTGCAAGTGCAGATATTGGTGCCCCGGCCTGACGGTGACGGTGCGGCTAGTGTTCAGCCGGAGTCGGAGCCCTCGTCCTCCCTGTCGGCGCCGTCGTCATCGCCGTCACTGTCCTCCTCATCGCTGTCGCTCGAGGAGGAACTTTCGTCGTCAGTCGAGCTTTCCGCGCAGCACCCTAAGCGAGCACCCGAGCACCCAAAGACCTTGACGGAGAGCTGGTCGGCCTCCATTAATTTAAAATGGAGGACGTGCCCCTCCGACAAGCTATGGGCGCGAGCAAAGATCTTCCAGCCACGCCAGAAGAACATGACATGAGGGGCGGGAAAATCTACAGCCACCCACATGCCGCCATTCCCGCAGCCCCTCATGTGCAGCTTCAACAAGCGCAGCTGTTCGAGCTCCATCGCCCTTGCGAATGGGGTGGGGAGACAGAGATGGCCGTGCGGAGGCTTGTACAATCTAATGATGAACTCCAAGGGTTGGTCTCCAACGTGGCCTTCCATCAGGGGAGGGGCAGCCGATGGGGGCGCAATCAGAGCGCCACCCCGTCCTCCTCGGCCTCGTGCGCCACGACGACCACGACCTCGCCCGCTCCCACCTTCTCTCGTGGCGGGCTCTGCCGCCGCATCTTCGGAGGGAGGAGGGAGATGCTGTCGAGCAGAAGTTCTCGTAGCCACCACTGGTGCGGTGCCGCGCCCCCAACCTGTCGCCATGATAGGCGAGGATTGCTGCAGGGGTGGAAGGAGAAGGATGTGTGTGGAAAAATGCCTTGCCCCACGTTCCCTTTTTATAGGCGAGCGGGGCAGGGGGCGAGATTTTTCCATGAAGGTAGCCACCCCGTTCGCCTAGTCCGGCTCCTCCTCGCCATTAACGGCTCAAGGAATCAAGGCCGACCCCCTGCGCCAATCCATGACGCCTGGCTTTCTGCCACGGCGCTCATTCCCGCGCCCTCCGCATCAGCCGCCAACTTTGCGCAGTGCACACGTGGCGGAGGCGCTTGGAGCGGGAAGGATAATGGGGTGGTGGTTACCGCCCCGTGAATGTGGGACGTGGGTACCCCACGGGTCGTGGCCCATTATTTCCCCCACTACGATTGGCGTTACACGACGCGCGGAAGAACCGGAAACTGACCTCGGCTCAGGTTAATGAAGAAGCAAAGAAGATCTCAAAGGACAAGCAACTGCTACCTTCTTGCGTGCGCACTAGATAGGGCCTACCCCGACGATGCCCGACAGCGTGTTCGGACCAGGCCGGGGGCTCCTGTCGATGCGACAAACCCTGGGTCTGTTGCCCAGACCGTGCACAGGCCTAAAAGGGCAAAGTTGCGACATCCAAAGCAATATCAAGTTGAAGAGGTAGCTCTTTGAGAAATCAAAGGGTGGATCAAGAAGACCAAGACAAGCTAGATGAGCAAGACACCACTAAGGGAAAGCCTCCCTTGCTGGGCAGGCGAGCCTGGCGAGGACGAGGTGGCGCCAAAGGCAAGCCTCAAGACCGTCCCGGCAGGCCTGCAGGGTACGATGAAGGCAAACTACCCCGCCAAGGCTCCACCGCTCCACCTCACAGCGACACAAGTAATCGATCGGTGCGGTGTCGAGCCCCCAAGCGACTAAGTGGTTGTTATTTGGCACGTGGCAGCCACTTCCTATGGAAATCACCTCCAAATGACACCCGTCCAGAGACGTGTCAAGCAGACAGACGCAAAAGTGGCTGAGTAGCCCGGCAAGCCTTGCCCGGCATGCCACGATGTGACACTAAGCAGCGCATTTAATGCGCTCTGCTCTGTCTGTAGAGTTAGGTATGATAGCCCTATTTGCTATCTAATTAGTACACAATGACTGATTTGCCACTGTGGTGACCCCTTGATCTATAAAAGGAGGGCCATGGCAACCATAGAAAGGATTCGGACCCCTGTACTTTCGTATGCGCGTAGCTGCTCTCGCCCCGAGACAACCCTGCCGGGCTAGAGCGATGTGTTTCCACCACAATCCACCATCAATCCACCAAAGCAGGAGTAGGGTTTTACGCCTCGCGGCGGCCGAACCTGGGTAAGACTGCCCGTGTGATCTCTGCCGCGCTGTGCTACGTTCTCCGCTCTTTGTGCAATGTGCTCATCCCCCTTGCCAAACCACAAGGGGCTGATGGCCCCATAGGTGGCCGTGGTTTCCCACGACACATTCCTTCTACGGGAGGAGCTGCAAGTCACTGGGCCGCCATGGTTCTTGATGGCCGCCCGTGAAGGCGCCCACAAACTCATGGCAAGGGTCAGCCCAGGTCGAGATGGAGTTCTCCGGCAAGTGCATCAGGCATGATCTCACATTTGGCTTGAGTGCCAAAGGGAAGTAGTTGGCGAACACCTTCTCATCTCTTCCTCCGGCAGCTTGAACAGCGGTGGTGTAGATGCTCAAGAACTCTGCCGAGTTCAATCTTCCATCGTACTTTTCTGGTATCTCCGGCTTAAATGTGCGGGCAGATGGCCAATGGACTTGCCGCAGCTCATGAGTGAAGGCGGGTGTAACAGCCTGAGAATCATACTACAGTAATATCCCTCTAATGGTGGCCATGTCATCATGGTTACTATGCAAATTGCCACTTGTCCAAAATCAAAGTCAAATACAAATTTAATTTGCAGGTGAATTTATTATTTCTTCGATCAGTAAAACTAAAATGTTCTTTTTATTCTACAAATTCCCCTAATAATTTGTCATGTTGAAACTAACATCTTTTGACTCACCAAGTAATCCCTAGAAAATTATAAAGTGGTCCAACAACAACTAATATAGGTTATTTATTTATAAATAAATAAATATACAATTCCCAAACCACTTGAGACCTTGTGTGTTCCCTAAAAATGTTGCATTTGATTTATGTGCAAAGTTTCACATTTTACCAAATTCATTTAGTAGCATTGTATTTAAGAACAATGGCTAAGATATAAAGCAATGAAAGAATTAAAGAAACAGAGCAGAGAAAAGAGAACTGGCAATGCCCACTTGGCAACTGGACCTTAATACAACAGGGAGGCCCAGTCCACCAGTGCCCCCTCTCCTTCTTCCTGTTCACCCGAGCGTGGTTGTCTCTCGAGCATCGTCCATGGCAGGGATCCACCACATGCCGGCCATCCCGCTGTTGCCCGCGTTGGATAAAAAGCCCCTCACACCCCCGACGCAAACCCTAGCCCCAACTTCCTCGTTTCCCCCTTTCCCGAGCGGCTCCTCTCCTCCCCTCGCTACAGCAAGCTGTTGGCGCCATGACCGCCGTCGTACGCGCGCCCTTCATCGTCCTCGCGCCGTAGGGAGGTGTCCATCCGCTCCACCGTAGCCCTCTTCGTCGTCTACACCAGCAGATCGAGGCGGGGGATCCACATAGCCATCGCCTGCATCATCTTCTTCCTCGGTCAACGCCGGCCATCATCATCAAATTCGTCTCCCTTGCTGCTACTAAGCCCCCAGCGAGCCTACGTTTGCTCCTCGGTGAGCCTCACCTTCGAATCCCCCTCTCTCCTCCTCGCCTCGTCGACTGTAGCCACCGCGCCCCCCTCTGCCAGAGTTCGCCTCCTGGACGCGCTCTCCCTTCCCTTGCCGCGACCAAGCTCGCGCGCCCCACACGTACCAGCCACGCCCACTCGCCCCCTACTGCGCCCGGGCAGCGCCGTGGTAGCTCCGGCCGCGCGCCCGGCGCGTCTCCCGCGCCCGCGCCGGCTCCACCTGGCTGCCCCGCCTCTCCCCGCTCGTGCCGCCCGTGTCGTGCCTGTTGCTGTACCTGCTGCTTGCCACTGCTCCTTCTTCCTCAGGCCGCTGCCCACCGCCCGTCGAAGCTCGCCTCCCATGCTTGTTCTCGCTGGGCTTCCGCTCGTTGCACTACTACTGCTGTCTCCCGCGCCAGCAGCGCCGCCTCCTCTGCTCCCCGTCGCCTGGGCAGCTCCTGCCGGCCGTGCCACCTGCCCGCGCGGCCTACTGGCCCTGGCCGCTCGCTGCACCCCGCTGAGTCCGGCCGCTCGCTGCACCCCGGTTGGCCCTCTGTATTTAGGGGTCGACCCTTGATTAGTTTAGGATTAGCATTAATGCTAATTAGGATGTTTAGTCGCTGACATGTGGTCCCCCTGATAAATTAAAATTTATTTAAATTAAAATTAACCCCCCTAACAATGACATGTAGACCCCACCTCTAATTATCTCTTTAAAAAGAAAATACTAAATCTGTGAGAATGACACCTTGGCCCCACTACCCAGGTTTGACCAGTCAACAGTTGACTAGTGAACTTTGACTGGACTAATTGACTGTGTCAACCCAACCACCCTGGCCCCACATGTCATTGACTGTGGCTAGCCCCTGCTGAGTATAAAATGTATATTCTATTTTTAATTTGATTTCATAATAAATCCAGGAATTTTAGAAAAACTTTAAAACTTTCGAATTTAATAGAAATTAAACCGTAACTCCGATGAAAATAATTTATGTATGAAACTTGTTCAGAAAAATCCAACGAATCCGAATACGCGGCCCGTTCATCTGTCACATGCCCCTAGCATGCTGAACATGGAACCGTCCCCTCTCTTTCGTCTGTCCGAAAATTGCCAAACGCCGGGAAAACCCCTCCGGACGTTTTCCCTCTCTGTCTGCAACATGTAGTACCGCGTTAGGTCACCCCTAGCTCTGCTTATCATCATGTCATGCTTAGTGATGCATCTGTTTGCTTTATATTTACTGTTTCTTCCCCCTCTTCTCTCCGGTAGACCCCGAGACCGATGCCCCTGTGATCGACTACATCGACGATGACCCCTCTTCATTCTCGACAGAGCTTCTAGGCAAGCAAACCCCCCATTGATCATTCCGATATCGCCCATTCCCTTCTCTCTTATGCTTGCATTAGAACTGCTACTGCTTTTTGTATGATCCTACTCTGATGCATAGCCTGTTTTTGTTACCTGCTTTCATACCTTACCTGCTTATTCTAAACTGCTTTGTATAGGTTGGTTAGAGATCCATCAGTGACCCCCACCTTGTCCCAGTTGCCCCGCTTTATGTTCGATGACTCGATCAACATGATCGATGTCCAGGCCCCGACGCCGCACATCACCCCCCTTAGTTGTACGACTCTGCAGAGTTATTATCGAGTGCCGAGGGTGATACCTCATCAGCACTTCTGATGTTAACCCTGTAGTGTAGCTATTCGGTCGTGGTCATCGAGGGTGATTCCTCCTTCACCACTCCCGACAACGACTCTGTCATGCAACCCCTCAAGTGTGGACCATCGAGGGTGATTCCTCCAAGTCCACCTTGACGGTTACATCAAGTGGGAATTCATTGAGGGTGATTCCTCGGGTTTACCCCTTGCTATTTCAGACACACGGTTATTTTGACTTACCATAGAACCATGATGACATCGGGTCGGCCCTGAGGGGTACCCGCGAGTGATGTGAAGTCGGGTTGACCTGGAGGGTACCCGAGAGATAATTACGTGGCACGGCCGGGCATTCTTAGCCCTTGCCGTAAGTCCATGAGACGGGGCGACAGGGTCACATGATCGTGAGTCTCTGCTCATTACCGCGCAGTACCAAGACACTAACGGTTTGGATATGTGATCCGAGTAGGCCTCTGGCCTTTTTCGCACTAACCACCACGCGGGAATAAGTATGGGCACTCTGTGTTGTATGTATCAGCTGAAAGCTCAAAGGACGTCAGCGATGGAGCGGCGCTTGCCGGGTTGGACTGCGTAAGCACTTGCCTTATTTAAGGAGGTAGCTAGGTCTGCTCACCGACCGCGTTTGCAACGTGCAGGAGTGCAAAGGGCGATGGGCCCAAGACCCCTACGTGCTTAGGATGTAGACCGGCGTGCTGGCCTCTCTGGTGAGCCTAGGTAGGGCTGCGGCGTGTTGAAGGCCGAGGCCGGTCATGACCTGATGGTGTGTCCGGCCGGAGTTGATCGAGCGTGTTGGGTAAGTTTGTGCACCCCTGCAGGGAAGTATTCTATCTATTCGAATAGCCGTGTCCATGGTAACGGACGCTCGGAGTTGTATCCCGATCGATACAACTAGAACTTGATGCTGAGGCATGTAATGGAAATTATGGCTCCGGGATTTCTTTCTCGCAGGGAGTCGAGGAAGTTATCTCTGGGCGATGTTACAACATACTTATTATAATATAATATGCTACTCTTATCTCTTCTAATGCTACAAGATGCTTGAAGATGCTAGTCTTTGATAGGCTAGGCTTTCCCCTTCTCTAATGGCAATCTGCAGTTCAGTCCATAGATATAGTCCATTCCTTTGATACAGATGCATACTTAGTTTAGATTCTATGTAAGTCTTGCGAGTACTTTAAATGAGTACACACGGTTGCTTTGCTCCCCCTTTTCCACCTCTTTCCATTCTTCTTGGACGCTGCAACCAGATGGTGGAGCTCAGGAGCCAGATGCTACCGACGATGACTACTACTACCCCAACGGAGCCTACTTCTACATGGAGACCACGGACGACAAGGAGTAGTTAGGAGGCTCCCAGGCAGGAGGCCTTGCCTTTTCAATATTTGATACTTTTGCGCTAGCCTTCTTAAGGCAAACTTGTCTAACTTATGTCTGTACTCAGATATTGTTGCTTCCGCTGACTCTTGTGTATTCGAGCTGATTTATTCGAGCCCTCGAGGCCCCTGGCTTGTAATATAAAGCTTGTATGACTTTAATTTGTCTCTAGAGTTGTATTGTGATATCTTCCCGTGAGTCCCTGATCTTGATCGTACACATTTGCGTGTATGATTAGTGTACGATTGAATCGGGGGCATCACAAGTTGGTATCAGAGCCAACTGCCCATAGGTAGCCCCCTTTCCAACACCTTGGCTGAAGTCGAGTCTAGCCTTTGGAAAACTTTTACTAACATTGTTTTGTGGCTTACGGGCCCACATCATAATTGGGTGGTATTAGGATCTTTTACTCCTCGCCTTTAATCTGGGACTCTGATCTCTCTTCTATTCGGGTTAAATGATTTTGCTAACTTTAACACTAGGATCTCGTAACTACTTCCTCCCAGAGAGCCCCTTTATTCCAGATGATGGCTTGATTCATCAGAAGACCCCGAAGATACTCTCCGATGTTATCCCAATAACTTGTGCTCATCGCGGTTGCAATTCCCTTCCACCATCAACCCCTATGGATAACTACATACACTTGCCATTCTTAAATTCATCCCCAGTTGCTCTTGTTATTACAAGATACCCCGAAATACTCGTCGTTGTTCCGAGAATCCTTTGTGCCTACTGCCTTGCAGTTCCTTGTCGCCTGAATACACCTACAAATTAATCCTCACAATATATCAAGGATTTGTTTTCCCCAGTTGTTCATGTCTTTCACAAAATCCTTTGAGATACTATTTGATCTTCCGAAATCCTTAGTAGTCTATTGCTCTTGAAATTCTTACTTGCCTGCATTATGGTTAGTCCCATAAGTCTGGTAATCTTATTGCCATCCTTTGTCACTATCATTTTGAGTCCGTTGATTCAACGTGTGTGCGAATGCTCACAATCATCAATCGAAATTAGAATTCTTCCTTCCGGCTCAGACGCCACCCCGGACATGAGCTGGTTCTCGACCAATCAAATTACCGTCGATTATACCCCTAAGTCTATTCAACTTATCCATTCTTAATCAGAGCGTTTGCTTCTGATCTCTTGATTTGGAAATCATAATTCCTTTGCATTTGAGCTTTGAATTAGTCAGTTGTTTCTATAATCTGATCTCCTTGCATTCTTTCTTCTTCTGGATGCTCACATCAGATCCCTTGTGGACCACCAAATCCTTTGTTGGATTATTATCCGACAATGCCCCTCATATTTAATCACCTTGTGAGTTCTTCCCTGATACATAATGCCTTTGGTAAATTGTATCCTCTCCTTTTGTCAACCATGCTCTACCTTCGAGCTTGTGTTATTTACTCTTTAAGTTTGTGGTATATGTTCCTAAGATGCCCCTATGGGTTGAACCTATGCCTTCCCTAATCCGTGTGAAGCCGAGAGTTTTCACGAGTCATACTCTTCTGGTGTTTTGCCTTACAATATTTCAACGCTACTACTTCATCGAAAGCGAGAAATGAATGAAAGGTTATGCATTGAAGAAGTGGGAGTCGACCATGAACTTTGTGTTCATGCCCATGGACACGATGTAGATCTTATCATGGAAGCTTCTCTTAACATTAATTATCCCCTTGGTATAAGTTCTCCTTATATCTGGAATTTGGTCTTTTTGCAATCGTGGTTCAGGCCATATTGTTCTTCTTTGATCCCATTTCTCGGACAAGTTAAAGTACTTGTCATCTGCAGATCATTTCACCTGTCAAGCATCTATTCTAGTCTACCTTCGAGTATTACCCTCTGGTATCTCGAGAATATCAAAGAGCTGTGTTGCTTCCTGTGAGTCTTCATCTAGTATTGCTTCTCACCGATTTCAGATTTCCCCCGGGTTCTGAGTTATTATTCACTCGAGGACACCGATAAGTGAATCAATTCCGCACTCTGATTCAATAACTCTAAGTAATTTTCGTTGCTTATGAGTTTAATAATCCTTCAAGTCATTCCTAGCATAATCGGCTATATCATTATCGCGCTAAATTTTAACAGTGCTACCTGGTCCTTCCCGGAGCATAATTTTTTATGATGAGTTAAGTCTACGTCGAATTTTCTCATCATATTATTTCGCCTTGAACATCAAGTTTGATTTCGAGTTTGTGTCGTACCCGTGGTTCCAATAACCTTTCGCTTCATCATTCCTTTGACTTGATGTCATCACCGATCGATTACATCTTCATGAAATATCTCGACAATTGTGTCGTGATCATCATCAACAATCTGAGATCTTCTAGGATATCAATCGAATTCGTGATGAGAAATACCATCCTTGCCCCTCGATGATTGTGTTATCATCGACCACATTCTTGTCTTCTCCCCCAACACAAACGTGTTCATATAATTTTGGAAATACATCCTTTTTGACATGTCGGTGGATTGCTGCTGAATCCATCGTCCACATCCTCATCTTTTCCTTGCTGAAATTGTATGACTTATTTTATAAGTTGTTTTCAATGGATTCTTTGTGTAACCAAAGTCTGACCTTTACCTGATGACCATGTCAATGCTATCCCGAAGCATGACAGTGGTACTCAAACTTCACAAGAACATTCAAAGCATAATGCTAAATGTTTCTTGATCAATTATCCAAACACCCTTGTATGGGTAACATCATGAAATCCCTTGCCCCTTTACCTGTTTGGTTATCTACTTGCTGTCCTGTCATGGATGGGGAAGATATACTCTTGATACTCGGGTATAAGCACATTTTCCTTTCCATTGTGTTTGTTTAACCTTTCTGGTTATCTGGCTTATCTGAGAAGTGATAATTCCCTGCTTATGTAAGCACCTCGGTGTACAACTCGGTCAGTAAGACCCGGTTACTATTGTTGATGACATTCCGGTAACCACCGATGGACGAGAACTTTGCGTGTTGGTCCGCCTCATTCAACGAGCAGGAAAATGGTTCTCTTCGTCCCTCGCCCTTGGTACCGGCGTTGTTACCGACATAACTGACAAGATATCCTCTGGCATGCCTTGCTATCATGACCGTGTAAGATGTCAGCGCCCTTTCTATTTTTAACCCACATGGTGGGCCCATAACCCACAGTTCCACAGGATCGAAACCTGACTATCCTTTATATCCCTGTTTCCAAAGTTATTCCTCACGCTTGGCTTCGTACGAAAATCACGAGCCACCTTCCTAGAGATGATCTACTCTGGTATCAAATGCAATATTTATTTTGTTCCTCTAAACCCCTTTCACCTTCCGACTGGGCATCGAACGATTGCCTGCCCGTTCGAAACTTCTCATGGTACATTCTGACTTTACTATTGATATTTTCTTAAGTTTCAATTCGAGAGTTACTTTCCGTCGCCTTCCCTGATGTTATCTACCAGACAAACAACCTTGTAGAGTTCCATTCTTCCAAAGCTACCCCTTATTCTTTTCGTAAGTACAATGAAATTCTCGAAGAAAGGATGATGACTTCATCAAGATGACCTGAAGCGGGGAAATGAAGACATCAATATACGGGATTAACTTCTTCGAGAAGAGCAACCAAGACCAAAAAGATCCGTTAGAATTTCATAACCAGAACTTTCCTCCTTACTCCACCTCTTAAATCTCGGGACGAGATTTCTTGTAGTGGAGGAGATTTGTAACACCCCGAGAATCATGCTACAGTAATATACCTCTAATGGTGGCCATGTCATCATGATTACTATGCAAATTGTCACTTGTCCAAAATCGAAGTCAAATTCAAATTTAATTTGCAGGTGAATTTATTATTTCTTCGAACAGTAAAACTAAAATGTTCTTTTTATTCTACAAATTCCCGTAATAATTTGTCATGTTGAAACTAACATCTTTTGACTCACCAAGTAATCCCTAGAAAAATATAAAGTGGTCCAACAACAACTAATATAGGTTATTTATTTATTAATAAATAAATATACAATTCCTAAACCACTTGAGACCTTGTGTGTCCCTAAAAATGTTGCATTTGATTTATGTGCAAAGTTTCACATTTTACCAAATTCATTTAGTAGCATAAATATTTAAGAACAATGGCTAAGATATAAAGCAATGAAAGAATTAAAGAAACAGAGATGAGAAAAGAGAACTGGCAATGCCCACTGGGCAACTGGACCTTAATACAACAAGGAGGCCCAGCCCACCAGCGCCCCCTCTCCTTCTTCCTGTTCACCCGAGCGTGGTGGCCGCTCAAGCATCGTCCATGGCAGGGATCCACCACGTGCCGGCCATCCTGCTGTTGCCCGCGTTGGATAAAAAGCCCCTCACCCCCCGACACAAACCCTAGCCCCCACTTCCTCATTTCCCCCTTTCCCGAGCGGCTCCTCTCCTCCCCTCACTACAGCGAGCTGCCGGTGCCATGACCGTCGTCGTACGCGCGCCCTTCATTGTCCCCGCGCCGTAGGGAGGTGTCCATCCGCTCCACCGTAGCCGTCTTCATCGTCTACACTAGCAGATCGAGGCGGGGGATCCACGTAGGCATCGCCTACATCATCTTCTTCCTCGGTCACCGCCGGCCATCATCGTCAAATTCGTCTCCCTGCTGCTACTAAGCCCCCAGCGAGCCTACATGTGCTCCCCGATGAGCCTCACCTCCGAATCCCCCGCTCTCCTCCTCGCCCCGTCGACCGTAGCCATCGCGCCCCCCTCCTCTGCCGGAGTTCACCTCCCGGACGTGCTCTCCCTCCCCTAGCCGTGACCAAGCCCGCACGCCCCGCATGTACCAGCCACGCCCGCTCGCCCCCCTGCTGCGCCCGGGCCGCGCCATGGTAGCTCCGGCCGCGCGCCCGGCGCGTCTGCCCGCGCCCGCGCCGGCTCCACCCGGCTGCCCCTCCTCTCCCCGCTCGTGCCGCCCGCGTCGTGCCTGTTGCTATACCTGCTGCTTGCCGCCACTGCTTCTTCCTCAGGCCGCTGCTCGCCGCCCATCGAAGCTCGACTCCATGCTTGTTCCCGCTGTGCTGCCGCTTGCTGCACTACTACTGCTTTCGCCCGCGCCAGCTGCGCCGCCTCCTCTGCTCCCCGTCACCTGGGCAGCTCCTGCAGGCCGTGCCACCTGCTCGCCCGGCCGCCCATGCGGCCTACTGGCCCTGGCCGCTCGCTGCGCCCCGGTTGGCCCTCTGTATTTAGGGGTCGACCCTTGATTAGTTTAGGATTAGCATTAATGCTAATTAGGCTGTTTAGTAGCTGACGTGTGGTCCCCCTGATAAATTAAACTTTATTTATATTAAAATTAACCCCCCTGACAATGACATGTAGACCCCACCTCTAATTATCTCTTTAAAAAGAAAATACTAAATCTGTGAGAATGACACCTGGGCCCCACCACCCAGGTTTGACCAGTCAACAGTTGACTAGTCAACTATGACTCGACTAATTGACTGTGTCAACCCAACCCCTGGCCCCACATGTGATTGACTATGGCTAGCCTCTGCTGAGTATTAAATGGATATTCTGTTTTTAATTCGATTTAATAATAAATCCTGGAATTTTAGAAAAACTTTAAAATTTTGAAATTTAATAGAAATTAAACCGTAACTCTGATGAAAATAATTTATATATGACACTTGTTCAGAAAAATCCAACGAATCCCGATACGTGGCCCATTCATCTGTCACATGCCCGTAGCATGCTGAACATGGAACCGTCCCCTCTCTTTCGTCTGCCCGAAAATTGCCAAACGCCGGGAAAACCCCTCCCGACGTTTTCCCTCTCCGTCTGCAACGTGTAGTACCGCGTTAGGTCACCCCTAGCTCTGCTTATCATCATGTCATGCTTAGTGATGCATCTGTTTGCTTTATATTTACTGTTTCTTCCCCCTCTTCTCTCCGGTAGACCCCGAGACCGATGCCCCTGTGATCGACTACGTCGATGATGACCCCTCTTCATTCTCGACAGAGCTTCCAGGCAAGCAAACCCCCCATTGATCATTCCGATATCGCCCATTCCCTTCTCTCTTATGCTTGCATTAGAACTGCTACTGCTTTTTGTATGATCCTACTCGGATGCATAGACTGTTTTTGTTACCTGCTTTGATACCTTACCTGCTTATTCTAAACTGCTTAGTATAGGTTGGTTAGAGATCCATCAGTGACCCCCACCTTGTCCCATTTGCCCCTCTTTATGTTCGATGACTCGATCAATGTGATCGACGTCCAGGCCCCGACACCGCACATCAGCCCCCTTAGTTGTATGACTCTGTAGAGTTATTATCGAGTGGCGAGGGTGATACCTCGTCAGCACTTCTGATGTTAACACTGTAGTGTCGCTATTCGGTCGTGGTCATCGAGGGTGATTTCTCCTTCACCACTCCTGATAACGACTCTGTCGTGCAACCCCTCAAGTGTGGACCATCGAGGGTGATTCCTCCAAGTCCACCTTGATGGTTACATCGAGTGGGAATCCATTGAGGGTTATTCCTCGGGTTTCACCCTTGCTGTTTCGGACACACGGTTACTTTGACTTACCATAGAACCATGATGACATCGGGTCGGCCCCGAGGGGTACCCGCGAGTGATGTGAAATCGGGTTGACCTGGAGGGTACCCGAGAGATAATTACGTGGCACGGCCGGGCATTCTTAGCCCTTGCCGTAAGTCCACGAGTCTTTGCTCGTTACCGCGCACTACCAATACACTAATGGTTTGGATATGTGATCCGAGTAGTCCTCTGGCCTTTTTCGCACTAACCACCATGCGGGAATAAGTATGGGCACTCTGCGTCGTATGTAATAGCCAAAAGCTCAACGGACATCGGCGATGGAGCGGCGCGTGCCGGGTTGGACTACGTAAGCACCTGCCTTATTTAAGGAGGTAGCTAGGTCTGCTCACCGGCCGCGTTCGCAACGTGCAGGAGTGCAAAGGGCGATGGGCCCAAGACCCCTGCGCGCTTAGGATGTAGACCGGCGTGCTGGCCTCTCTGGTGAGCCTAGGTAGGGCTGCGGCGTGTTGATCGGCCGAGGCCGGTCATGACCTGATGTTGTGTCCGGCCGAAGTTGATCGAGCGTGTTGGGTAAGTTTGTGCACCCCCGCAGGGAAGTATTCTATCTATTCGAATAGTCGTGTCCACGGTAACGGACGCTCGGAGTTGTATCCTGATCGATACAACTAGAACTTGATGATGAGGCATGTAATGGAAATGATGGCTCCGGGATTGCTTTCTCGCAGGGAGTCGAGGAAGTGATCTCTGGGCGATGTTACAACATACTTACTAATAATATAATAAGCTACTCTTATCTCTTCTGATGCTGCAAGATGCTTGAAGATGCTAGTCTTCGATAGGCTAGGCTTTCCCCTTCTCTTCTAGCATTCTGCAGTTCTGTCCACAGATATAGTCCATTCCTTTGATACAGATGCATACTTAGTTTAGATCTGATGTAAGTCTTGCGAGTACTTTGGATGAGTACTCACGGTTGCTTTGCTCCCGTTTTTCCACCTCTTTCCATTCTTCTCGGATGCTGCAACCAGATGGTGGAGCTTAGGAGCCAGATGCTACCGATGACGACTACTACTACCCCAACAGAGCCTACTTCTACGTGGAGACCGCCGACGACAAGGAGTAGTTAGGAGGCTCCCAGGCAGGAGGCCTTGCCTTTTCGATCGTTGATACTTTTGCGCTAGCCTTCTTAAGGAAAACTTGTCTAACTTATGTCTGTACTTATATATTGTTAATTCCGCTGACTCTTGTGTCTTCGAGCTAATGTATTCGAGCCCTCGAGGCTCCTGGCTTGTAATATAAAGCTTGTATGACTTGAATTTGTCTCTAGAGTTGTGTTGTGATATCTTCCCGTGAGTCCCTGATCTTGATCGTACACATTTGCGTGTATGATTAGTGTATGATTGAATCGGGGGCATCACAAGTTGGTATTAGAGCCGACTGCCTGTAGGTAGCCCCCTTTCCAACTCCTTGGCCGAAGTCGAGTCTAGTCTTTGGAAAACTTTTACTAACATTGTTCTGTGGCTTACGGGCCCACATCATAATTGGGTGGTATTAGTATCTTTTACTCCTCGCCTTTAATCTGGGAATCTGATCTCTCTTCTATTCGGGTTAAATGATTTTGCTAACTCTAACACTAGGATCTTGTAACTACTTCCTCCCGGAGAGCCCCTTTATTCCAGATGATGGCTTGATTCATCAGAAGACCCCGAAGATACTCTCCGATGTTATCCCAATAACTTGTGCTCATCGCGGTTGCAATTCCCTTCCACCGTCAACCCCTATGGATAACTACATACACTTGCCATTCTTACATTCATCCCCAGTTGCTCTTGTTATTACAAGATACCCTGAAATACTCGTCGTTGTTCCAAGAATCCTTTGTGCCAACTGCATTGTAGCTCCTTGTCGCCTGAATACACCTTCAAATTAATCCTCACAATATATCGAGGATTTGTTTTTCCCCAGTTGTTCATGTGTTTCATAAAATTCTTCGTGATACTATTTGATCTTCCGAAATCCTTAGTAGCCTATTGCTCTTGAAATTCTTACTTGCTTGCATTATGGTTAGTCCCATAAGTCTGGTAATCTTATTGGAATCCTTTGTCACTATCATTTTGAGTCCGTTGATTCAACATGTGTGCGAATGCTCGCAATCATCAGTTGAAATTAGAATTCGTCCTTCCGGCTCAGATGTCACTCCGGACATGAGCTAGTTCTCGACCAATCAAATTACCGTCGATTGTACCCCTAAGTCTATTCAACTTATCGATCCTTAATCAGCGCGTTTGCTTCTGATCTCTTGATTTGGAAATCATAATTCCTTTGCATTTGAGCTTTGAATTAGTCAGTTGTTTCTATAATCTGATCTCCTTGCATTCTTTCTTCTTCTGGATGCTCACATCAGATCCCTTGTGGACCACCAAATCCTTTGTTGGATTATTATCCGACAATGCCCCTCATATTTAATCACCTTGTGAGTTCTTTCCTGATACATAATGCCTTTGGTAAATTGTATACTCTCCTTTTGTCAACCATGCTCTACCTTCGAGCTTGTGTTATTTACTCTTTAAGTTTGTGGTATATGTTCCTAAGATGCCCCTATGGGTTGAACCTATGCCTTCCCTAATTTGTGTGAAGCCGAGAGTTTTCATGAGTCATACTCTTCTGGTGTTTTGCCTTATAATATTTCAACATTACTAATTCATCGAAAGCGAGAAATGAATGAAAGGTTATGCATTGAAGAAGTGGGAGTCAACCTTGAACTTTGTGTTCATGCCCATGGACATGATGTAGATCTTATCATGGAAGCTTCTCTTAACATTAATTATCCCCTTGGTATAAGTTCATCTTATATCTGGAATTTGGTCTTTTTGCAATCGTGGTTCCGGCCAGTAGTTTCATCTTCCTCTGTCAGCTCAGGCATATGAAGACTTGGTTAAGTTGCAGTCTTTGATGGACAGCCACAACAGAATACCTGGGACCAAGGATGTTTGGTTTTGGCAAGCCTCCTCCAAAGAGTACAAGCCCAAGATGTTCTATTCCCACACTTTTGCTACTGAAACCTTTAATCCATTGACATCCTGGATATGGAAATCCTCTTGCACTATGAAAATCAAGGTGTTTGCTTGGATGCTCATTATGGACAGATTGAACACAAAGGATATGGTGGAAAGAAGGCATTGGCACATGGAGGATGGAGTTCATTGTGTGCTCTGCCCTTTGCAAGCAAGGGAAACCAGGGATCATCTATTTTTTAATTGCAACTTCAGTGTGAGAGTGTGGAACTATCTGCAGATTGATTGGTCATCTGAAGACTCAATGACTGAATTGGTTATTCAGGCCAGGAGAAGTTTTGACAAACCTTTCTTCACTGAAGTGGTCTTTATTGCCTGTTGGAATATTTGGATCATCAGAAATGCCAAAGTTTTAAGGAGTGAGAGGGCCAGTTTTAATAAATGGAGATGTGCTTTTAGGCATGATATCAGTCTTATGCAATACAGGGTAAAATCTGCCTACAAGGATGATCTCCTAAGATGGGTTTCTTTTCTGCCCCCTTGAGGCATAGTTTTGTAATCTTTTTGTTTCTTTCTTTTAATCTAGTTCTGTCTGATTACCTCTTGTAATCCTTGTATTGTACTTGTTCCCTTTTGTCTTAATAAAGCTTTTGATATGCTGTGGGGGTGTTGCCCCACTGTTCCCAGTCAAAAAAATCGTGGTTCCGGCCATATTGTTCTTCTTCGATCCCATTTCTCGGACAAGTTAAAGTACTTGTCATCTGCAGATCATTTCACCTGTCAAGCATCTATTCTAGTCTACCTTTCAGTATTACCCTCTAGTATGTCGAGAATATCAAATTGCTGTGTTGCTTCCTATGAGTCTTCATCTAGTATTGCTTCTCACCGATTTCAGATTTCCCCCGAATTCTGAGTTATTAGTCACTCGAGGACACCAATAAGTGAATCAATTCCACCCTCTGATTCAATAACTCTAAGTAATTTTTGTTGCTTATGAGTTTAATAATCCTTCAAGTCATTCCTAGCCTAATTAACTATATCATTATCGCGCTAAATTTTAACAGTGCTACCTGGTCCTTCCCGGAGCATAATTTTTTATGATGAGTAAAGTCTATGTCGAATTTTCCTCGTCATATCATTTTGCCTTGAACATCAAGTTTGATTTCGAGTTTGTGTCGTACCCGTGGTTCCAATAACCTTTCGCTTCATCATTCCTTTGACTTGATGTCATCACCGATCGATTACATCTTCATGAAATCTCTCGACAATTGTGTCATGATCAACATCAATAATATGAGATCTTCTAGGATATCAATCGAATTCGTGATGAGAAATACCATCCTTGCCCCTCGATGACTGTGTTATCATCGACAACATTCTTGTCTTCTCCCCCAACACAAACTTGTTCATATAATTTTGGAAATACATCCTTTTTGACATGTCGGTGGATTGCTGCTGAATCCATCGTCCACATCCTCATCTTTTCCTTGCTGAAATTGTATGACTTATTTTATAAGTTGTTTTCATTGGATTCTTTGTGTAACCAAAGTCTGACCTTTACCTGATGACCATGTCAATGCTATCCCGAAGCATGACAGTGGTACTCAAACTTCACAAGAGCATTCGAAGCATAATGCTAAATGTTTCTTGATCAATTATCCAAACACCCTTGTATGGGTAACATCATGAAATCCCTCGCCCCTTTACCTGTTTGGTTATCTACTTGTTGTCCTGTCATGGATGGGGAAGATATACTCTTGATACTCGGGTATAAGCACATTTTCCTTTCCATTGTGTTTGTTTAACCTTTCTTGTAATCTGGCTTATCTGAGCAGTGATAATTCCCTGCTTATGTAAGCACCTCGGTGTACAACTCGGTCAGTAAGACCCGGTTACTATTATTGATGACATTCCGGTAACCACCGATGGACGAGAACTTTGCCTGTTGGTCCACCTCGTTCAACGAGCAGGAAAATGGTTCTCTTCGTCCCTCGCCCTTGGTACCGACATTGTTGCCGACATAACTGACAAGATATCCTCTGGCATGCCTTGCTATCATGACTGTGTAAGATGTCAGCGCCCTTTCTATTTTTAACCCACATGGTGGGCCCATAACCCATAGTTCCACAGGATCGAAACCTGACTCTCCTGTATATCCCTGTTTCAAAGTTATTCCTCATGCTTGGCTTCGTACAAAAATCACGAGCCACCTTCCTAGAGATGATCTACTCTGGTATCAAATGCAACATTTATTTCATTGCTCTGAACCCCTTTCACCTTTCGACTGGGCATCGAACGATTACCTGCCCATTCGAAACTTCTCATGGTACATTCTTACTTTACTCTTGATATTTTCTTAAGTTTCAATTCGAGAGTTACTTTCCGTCGCCTTCCCTGATGTTATCTACCAGATAAACAACCTTGTAGAGTTCTGTTCTTCCGAAGCTACCCCTTATCCTTTTCGTAAGTACGATGAAATTCCCGAAGAAAGGATGACGACTTCATCATGATGACCTGAAGCGGGGAAATGAAGACATCAATATAAGGGATTAACTTCTTCGATAAGAGCAACCAAGACCAAAAAGATCCGTTAGAATTTCGTAACCAGAATTTTCCTCCTTACTCCACCTCTTAAATCTCGGGACGAGATTTCTTGTAGTGGAGGAGATTTGTAACACCCCGAGAATCATGCTACAGTAATATCCCTCTAATGGTGGCCATGTCATCATGATTACTATGCAAATTGCCACTTGTCCAAAATCGAAGTCAAATTCAAAGTTAATTTGCAGGTGTATTTATTGTTTCTTCGATCAGTAAAACTAAAATGTTATTTTTATTCTACAAATTCCCCTAATAATTTGTCATGTTGAAACTAACATCTTTTGACTCACCAAGTAATCCCTAGAAAATTGTAAAGTGGTCCAACAACAACTAATATAGGTTATTTAATTATAAATAAATAAATATACAATTCCCAAACCACTTGAGACCTTGTGTGTTCCCTAAAAATGTTGCAATTGATTTATGTGCAAAGTTTCACATTTTACCAAATTCATTTAGTAGCATAAATATTTAAGAACAATGGCTAAGATATAAAGCAATGAAAGAATTAAAGAAACAAAGCAGAGAAAAGAGAACTGGCAATGCCCACTGGGCAACTGGACCTTAATACAACAGGGAGGCCCAGCCCACCAGCGCCCCCTCTCCTTCTTCCTGTTCACCCGAGCGTGGTGGTCGCTCGAGCATCATCCATGGCAGGGATCCACCACGTGCCGGCCATCCCGCTGTTACCCGCGTTGGATAATAAGCCCCTCACCCCCCCGACGCAAACCCTAGCCCCCACTCCCTTGTTTCCCCCTTTCCCGAGCGGCTCCTCTCCTCCCCTCGCTACAGCAAGCTGTCGGCGCCATGACCGCCGTCGTAAGCGCGCCCTTCATCGTCCCCGCGCCGTAGGGAGGTGTCCATCCGCTCCACCGTAGCCGTCTTCGTCGTCTACACCAGCAGATCGAGGCGGGGGATCCACGTAGCCATCGCCTGCATCATCTTCTTCCTCGGTCACCGCCGGCCATCATCGTCAAATTCGTCTCCCCTGCTGCTACTAAGCCCCCAGTGAGCCTACGTGTGCTCCCCGGTGAACCTTACCTCCGAATCCTCCGCTCTCCTCCTCGCCCCATCGACCGTAGCCACCGCGCCCCCTCCTCTACCGGAGTTCGCCTCCTGGACGCGCTCTCCCTCCCTGGCCGCGACCAAGCCCGCGCGCCCCGCACGTACCAGCCACGCCCGCTCGCCCCCTGCTGCGCCCGGGCCGCGCCGTGGTAGCTCCGGCTGGGCGCCCGGCGAGTCTGCCCGCGCCCGCGCCGGCTCAACCCGGCTGCCCCTCCTCTCCCCGCTTGTGTCGCCCGCATCGTGCCTGTAGTTGTACCTGCTGCTTGCCGCCGCCGCTTCTTCCTCAGGCCGCTGCTCGCCGCCTGTTGAAGCTCGACTCCCATGCTTGTTCCCGCTGCGCTGCCGCTTGCTGCACTACTACTGCTGTCGCCCGCGCCAGCCGCGCCGCCTCCTCTGCTCCCCATCGCCTGGGCAGCTCCTGCCGGCCGTGCCACCTGCTCGCCCGGCTGCCCACGCGGCCTACTGGCCCTGGCCGCTCGCTGCGCCCCGCCGAGTCCGGCCACTTGCTGCGCCCCGGTTGGCCCTCTGTATTTAGGGGCCGGCCCTTGATTAGTTTAGGATTAGCATTAATGCTAATTAGGCTGTTTAGTCGTTGACGTGTGGTCCCCCTGATAAATTAAACTTTATTTAAATTTAAATTAACCCCCCCTGACAATGACATGTAGACCCCACCTCTAATTATCTCTTTAAAAAGAAAATACTAAATCTGTGAGAATGACACCTGGGCCCCACTACCCAGGTTTGACCAGTCAAAAGTTGACTAGTCAACTATGACTGGACTAATTGACTGTGTCAACCCAACCCCCCTGGCCCCACATGTCATTGACTGTGGCTAGCCCCTGCTGAGTATAAAATGGATATTCGGTTTTTAATTCGATTTAATAATAAATCCAGGAATTTTAGACAAAAACTTTAAAATTTTGAAATTTAATAGGAATTGAACCGTAACTCCGATGAAAATATTTTATATATGAAACTTGTTCAGAAAGATCCAACGAATCTGAATACGTGGCCCGTTCATCTGTCACATTCCCCTAGCATGCTGAACATGGAACCGTCCCCTCTCTTTCATCTGTCCAAAAATTGCCAAACACCGGGAAAACCCCTCCGGACGTTTTCCCTCTCCGTCTGCAACATGTAGTACCGCGTTAGGTCACCCCTAGCTCTGCTTATCATCATGTCATGCTTAGTGATGCATCTGTTTGCTTTATATTTACTGTTTCTTCCCCCTCTTCTCTCCGGTAGACCCCGAGACCGATGTCGATGCCCCTGTGATCGACTACGTCAGCGACGACCCCTCTTCATTCTCGATAGAGCTTCCAGGCAAGCAAACCCCCCATTGATCATTCCGATATCGCCCATTCCCTTCTCTCTTATGCTTGCATTAGAATTGCTACTGCTTTTTGTATGATCCTACTCTGATGCATAGCCTGTTTTTGTTACCTGTTTTCATACCTTACCTGCTTATTCTAAACTGCTTAGTATAGGTTGGTTAGAGATCCATCAGTGACCCCCACCTTGTCCCAGTTGCCCCACTTTATATTCGACGACTCGATCAATGTGATCGACGTCCAGGCCCCGACACCGCACATCACCCCGCCCCCCTTAGTTGTACGACCATGCAGAGTTATTATCGAGTGCCGAGGGTGATACCTCGTCGGCACTTCTGATGTTAACCCTGTAGTGTAGCTATTCGGTCATGGTCATCGAGGGTGATTCGTCCTTCACCACTCCCGATAACGACTCTGTCGTGCAACCCCTCAAGTGTGGACCATCGAGGGTGATTCCTCCAAGTCCACCTTGACGGTTACATCGAGTGGGAATCCATTGAGGGTGATTCCTCGGGTTTCCCCCTTGCTGTTTTGGACACACGGTTACTTTGACTTACCCCAGAACCATGATGACATCGGGTCGGCCCCGAGGGGTACCCGCGAGTGATGTGAAGTCGGGTTGACCTGGAGGGTACCCGAGAGATAATTACGTGGCACGGCCGGGCATTCTTAGCCCTTGCTGTAAGTCCATGAGACGGGGCGACGGGGTCACATGATCGTGAGTCTCTGCTCGTTACCGTGCACTATCAAGACACTAACAGTTTGGATATGTGATCCGAGTAGGCCTCTGGACTTTTTTGCACTAACCACCATGCAGGAATAAGTATGGGTACTCTGCGTCGTATGTATCAGCCGAAAGCTCAACAGACGTCAGCGATGGAGCGGCGCGCGCCGGGTTGGACTGTGTAAGCACCTGCCTTATTTAAGAAGGTAGCTAGGTCTGCTCATCGGCCGCGTTCGCAACGTGCAGGAGTGCAAAGGGCGATGGGCCCATGACCCCTGCGCGCTTAGGATGTAGACCGGCGTGCTGGCCTCTCTGGTGAGCCTAGGTAGGGCTGCGGCGTGTTGAAGGCCGAGGCCGGTCATGACCTGATGGTGTGTCCGGCCGGAGTTGATCGAGCGTGTTGGGTAAGTTTGTGCACACCTGCAGGGAAGTATTCTATCTATTTGAATATCCGTGTTCACGGTAACGGACGCTCGGAGTTGTATCCCGATCGATACAACTAGAACTTGATGCTGAGGCATGTAATGGAAATGATGGCTCCGGGATTTCTTTCTCGCAGGGAGTCGAGGAAGTGATCTCTGGGCGATGTTACAACATACTTACTAATAATATAATATGCTACTCTTATCTCTTCTGATGCTGCAAGATGCTTGAAGATGCTAGTCTTCGATAGGCTAGGCTTTCCCCTTCTCTTCTGGCATTCTGCAGTTCAGTCCACAAATACAGTCCATTCCTTTGATACAGATGCATACTTAGTTTAGATCTGATGTAAGTCTTGCAACTACTTTGGATGAGTACTCATGGTTGCTTTTCTCCCCTTTTTCCACCTCTTTCCATTCTTCTCGGATGCTGCAACCAAATGGTGGAGCTCAGGAGCCAGATGCTACCGACGACTACTACTACTACCCCAACGGGGCCTACTTCTACGTGGAGACCGCCGATGACAAGGAGTAGTTAGGAGGATCCCAGGCAAGAGGCCTTGCCTTTTCGATCGTTGATACTTTTGTGCTAGCCTTCTTAAGGCAAACTTGTCTAACTTATGTCTGTACTCAGATATTGTTGCTTCCACTGACTCTTGTGTATTTGAGCTAATGTATTCGAGCCCTCGAGGCACCTAGCTTGTAATATAAAGCTTGCATGACTTTAATTTGTCTGTAGAGTTGTGTTGTGATATCTTCCCGTGAGTCCCTGATCTTGATCATACACATTTTCGTGTATGATTAGTGTACGATTGAATTGGGGGCGTCACAGCGGGACACCCAACATCGAAAGGCAGGTATCCATCTCCACCAGGCATGGGTTCGTCGACGTCGGGGCCATTACGCCTATCATACTGGTGGCGGGTTTCGCGGCGCCGTTCGATGGTGACACGTGCGTCTTCCCTCCGCCTGTCTTCTAGGACCTATCGCTGGTCACGACGTGCCCGAGGATCAGATGAAGCCATCGATACGTCGTCGGCTTCTTGGTCGCGTGGCTCTGGCTGCGGCCCCCGCGCTGGCTGCTGCGGAGGGGATTGCACCATGGGGGTGGCCCCTTCGGTACGGCCAGCGACTCGGGCCGTTGTCGCCGCCTGTGGAGGCCGCGGCGGACCCGCTCGCTGTGATCCTTCCGCCTCGGTGAAACCGATCAAGCTCTGAATGGTGGCTCTCCACTCATCCATCTAATCGGCCGCCGGCGGAAATCTCAACAGGAGTTGGGCCTGTGCCATGGCATCCGAAGCGGTGCTCGGCATAGACGACGACGCAGATCGCGACGTCGCCTGGCTTCTGACGGTGCCGGTAGTGACGGCGTCATGCTCTCGTCGTCATGAGCCGATCACCGGGGTGGCATGGTGACGAAGTGGATGCGCTTGGTGATTGGCGACCCCATTCAGCGCATCGTCTCGGCTAGCTCGTCCCGGGGGTTGCACATGCCCTGTAGCCGTACCCGCAGCGGGGGCGGCTAGAGGGTTGCGGTTCGCCCTAGAGCGAGCGTCATCACTGCGGCTGCGTCCCTCGGTGGGGTGGAGAGGCGGAGACGAAATAACCTCTCCACCCGCATCTTGTGGAGCGCGGCCGCTGGGATGCTGCTGGCGCTGTCCTCCTCTGGTGCCTCCCGCTCCCGTTTCGGCCGCAGAAGGAATGGTGAAGATGCCGCCTGCGCCGGCCGCGTCCCCCGCGGCGTCCATGTCCCTGTTCATCCCCGTAGCCCCCACGGCATCGGTGGCCGCAAGCAAATGGGCCTTCGAGGTGGACGGGTGAGCTGCAGCACCGGGCTTCTTCTTGGGCGCCATGGATGATGAAGCCATTGATGAAGAAAACGACGATGAAGATGACGCGCTGCTTACACCCTCGGGTTCGCGCAAGCACCGTCCCCCTACCTGGCGCGCCAAAGATGTCGTGGTATAACATGACCACCTATGGGACCATCGGCCCCTTGTGGTTCTGCAAGGGGGAAGGGCGCGTTGCACAAAGAGCGGAGAGCGTAGAGTAGCACGGCAGCGATGACATGAGCAGTTTTTACCCAGGTTCGGGCCGCCGCGAGGCGTAAAACCCTACTCCTGCTTTGGTGGATTGATGAAAGGACCACGGTGGAGACGCAGCGCTCTAGCCTGGCAAGGTCGCCTTGGGAGAAGAGCAGCTACGCGCGTATGAGTATACAGGGGTCCGAATCCTTTCTAAGTTGCCACGACCCTCCTTTTATAGGTCAAGGGGTTACCACAATGGCAAAATAGTCATTATCCAGTGATTAGATAGCCATAGTGCTATCATACCTAACTCTGCAGACAGGACAAGGTGCATTAAATGCACCGCTTAGTGCCACATCGTGGGCGTAGCCTGGCAAGCCTTGCCGTGCCATGCAGCCACCTCCTCGCCTGTCTGCGTGACACGTCTCGTGGACGGGTGTCATTTGGGGGTGTTCTCTCGGAATGGCTGCCACGTGAGCAATAACAGCCCTTAATTACTCGGGGCTTCGACAGTCCAGCACGCAAGTGACTTGGTGTTGCTGTGAAGGTGGATCCGTGGAGCCTGGGTGGGGTATCCGCCTCGGCGCCCCGGCAAGCCTTGCGGGGGAGTCTTGAGGTTTTGTCCTTGATGTAACCTCGTCCCGCCAGGCTCACCCTGCCCGGCAAGGAGTTCTTCCTTAGTGATCTCTTTTCATCTTTTGGGTTGGTCTGGTGGTCTTCTTGTCCCCCTCGATTTCTCAAAGAGCTTATCCTCTTCCGCGTGGTCGTCTTTGTCTGGTGCTGCAAGCCTTACCTTAGGCCTTTGTACGTCTGGGAACACACTCCTGGGGTTTATTGCATCGACATCAACGAGTACTTTCCAGTGGGGCACGCTAAGTGCACCCACTAGGTGTAGTCTCCAAGACTGTCACTAGGTGGTGCAGGACGCCTGGCGACACCCGTTTACCTTGGGGTAAGTCGATAGTAGAGCTTGTTCATTGGCGGACACTCGGGATTTGCTGAATCAAGAAGTAACCTTGTGTTGTTTGTCCTCAATCTTCTTCATTGCCATCAATGGCTTAACCGGTGATCTGGTACGGATCGTGCTCGTACCGACACGATAGTGTGGCACTCGACTCGGTAGTTATAGTACTTGAGGTTTTGGTACCTGGTCCAGCTTGTCCCACTCGGTCAACAATGTACTTTAGATCTGGTAACTCTGGGCAATCTTGTTCCACTTTGTGCCTGTGCCTTGATTCTTTTTTCTTCGGGAGGTGCCTGATACTCTTGTATATTGCAGAGAACCTGTGTGGCACCCTCGGCTCAGAGACCCGGTTTACCAGTTGTTTCCACCCAGAGATCATGTCTTTCTGAAACACACAACAACTTGTAACATAACATATATGAAACTTTTTATTGATGATATCGAGTACAATCTCTATATTACATGATCATCGGGCCAAAGGCACATCTATGCTATGACAGTATCTACACTTATTTATCTAAAACAGTCAGGGCCTCGGTACTACTAACGGAATACTAACCACACGGAGACTACCTGCGTAGCGGAACATGAGTAACTTCCATCCACCAAGGGACAACTGCGAGACACATCTTGCATAGCAACAACGCGACAGAAAAAGGAATTGAATGGGATGCGATGGAGGTATCGAGACCTCCAGCTTAAGTCTTCCTCCTTCATCGGCATGACACTCCATTGAGTAACTTTGAATGTACTCGGCAAACACATGCACAACCAAATATGCAGCAATAAAAGCATTGGCATTACATAGTTAAACTAAGTGTTACTTACTGCCACCACTTACTCATTCCGGTTGTTCACACACTCAGAATACTCGACCTCGATTAGTTTTCTGCTTATAAGACAAGTTCTTCCATCATTACTATGATTATTATGGTTATCACCTAGGAGGTCTAGACGGGCTGTCCAATTCCTTGGACGCGCTATTCGAATAGATTTTACACTCTGAGAGGTGCGCTTACACCCACACTATGGAGCACTGACCTCGTATCCCATTTCGGGTGGACCAGCATTGCTCCACGAAACCTGCCTGACTCGGACTCTCACGTACCCCCGACCATACACTCCCTGGATCAAGCTTGGTGGCGCCCATGTCCACCCTCATGACACATGCCATCGTCGTGGCCTAACTAACTGTCTCAAATGGGTACGCCGGCAAACAACTCAACGATGGCTCACAGGGTTCTCGCCGTCCTACCTGATCAGGGCAGCCCACACGCATAACCCTCCCTCTTTTGAGGTACCGGTGAAAGAGCACGAGCCAGACCAAGTCAAGGTCGGTCCCATACTAGCAAATGCTGGCTACAACGGGTAAGCCGGACGGTGGACTCTTGATCAAACGCAACTAAGTTTCCTTAGCAAGCAAGGTTAATCATCATAAATCATTTGATTTATCAACATAGACATTTTTGAATAATTTACTTTGAATGAATCAATGATAATTTGATGCAAGATTGAATAGGAATTATGCAATGCTTATGAAATGCTTCATATATGGATGTTCTGGCTTGCCTTGATCAGTTGGGATTGTTAGAAACTCCTGGTCTTCAAATCCACGAGTATCTCCTTCTGACAATATTTTTTAAATGGCAAAGAACTGTCACATAAACCCTTTTTATTCATCCAACAATTCTATGAGTAATTTGAAAATCGCAAACTTGGTGGAAAATAACGGGCTTCATTATGAACAACAATGCCAAAAAGAATCAGGTCAATGGACCTTCCTGTAAAAGTTAAAGCATCACACCTACTGGTCAACTCCGTTAAATAAATCAAAAATGGGAAAAACCCGAACACGGGCCACATCAAAGGCGTATTTGCCCCGTCGCTTCCACTTCCACTATCGTCCAGTCCTGGCAAGTTGGCCCGGCCCTTTTAACCAGAGGAGGGAGAAGCGCAGGGAAGAGGGGCGGCTCACCCGGCGATTAGCGACGGCGGTGGGCTCGTGGATGTGGGGATGGATCAGGCGTTCGACTACGGTTCCACCTTGTACCCGTATCTCCTCCGAGATGGCCGGACGGTGTCGCTCCCTTCTTCTCCAGCGGACGGGTGCACGTGGATTCGTCGGCTATGGCGATTCAGTGGAGGTTCGAATTCGGGAGGGGTCCTTGAAGCACCAGTGGAACACTGCAAACTCGCAAGTTGGGCTCGGGCGAGTTGGGGTGGCTTGGAGTGGGCTGGTGTGATCTCAGCTGGCGTGGAGCATCCGTTGGGGAAGCTCGAGGCCAGAAGGGCCTCTCGGCCTTGGCTCTTGTCTGTGGGGCTGATTGAGGAGGAAGGGGAGGGGTGAGGAGCTAGCGAGGAACCGGCGGGCTTTAAATATGCGGAGGGTGCGCTCAGCGAGCTCTCCGGATGCGGTGAATGCGGGCCATGGCGCCGGCGAGACGGTACGCCGTGTTTGGCTGGCTCTTTGCGGCGAAGGGACTTGAGAGAGGCGTAGCATTCATCGGGAAGGCGATGGCTCGGGAGGAAACGACAGCACGCCGCACTATGACAAGCACGTGTCTCCTCATCCAGTGCGGCGATGGCGTCGGCGGGCCGCTGAGGGCAATCTCCCGACGAGGGCGAGGATTCTGGATGGTGCTGCGTTTCGACCAGGGGCGATGTAGGCTTCCCGACAAGTTGCTGTCGGCCCGTGGTCTCACTCGGATGAGACCGAGTCGGCGTAGCGCGGAGCGCGGCGACATGCATGGCAGTGCCGCCGTGCTCACCATGGTGCTGGGCACCAAGAGGGCCACGCAAGCCTGGCAAACAGTGTCAGCATGTTTCGACCTTCGTCCCTCAATACACCTACAGCCTTGGGGTTTTGGCTTGGTTCACGCAGAGAAGGGAGTACGATCAATCACGAAACAGTCTCTGACAGCAACTTTGTAATATTCCAGAGAAGAGATGAGGTGAGCTTTGAGCCAAGAAGTTCTTTAGTGATCCTCGTTGGAAGGACTCCACCACTGGCCAATTTGAGGTGGTTTGGATAAGTTTTGAAGGGTAGTTCATGGTAACCTACAAACACTGGTTCCGAATCAGATGTTGAAGTACTGCTCACCTTGAAGATCTTCATATGCTGAAACTTGTGTAAGGGAGTCATTTGTAGTGTGTCCCATGGCCAAAATTTAAGCATCTTGGATACCCGAGCATGTTTTTTTTTTTTTTTTTGTTTTACTTCCTTTCACCAAGGTCCAGTCCGACCAGACGCAAAACTGAATTCTTTGCAAAATAATTGAACTAAGTCCTTGCAAATTATTTTTTTGTTTTTTTTGGATATTGGGCACGATATGATCCTAAGTATTTTTAGGGAATTATTTGGGATTTTCTGAGGCATCATGAGCTATAGGTTGCTTCACAACCCATATAAGCCCTAAATTCTCAAATAAAGAAAGGGGTTATTGAAAATGATTTAAATTGGGATTTGGGGGTCTTGAAGTACTTGACATGGTTTTGGCAAGGTGCCTCGGCTTTTGGATACTTGGAAAGGTTCAAAAAATGTCCAACCCAAATAAAAGAGTTCAAACCATTCAAATTCACCAAAATAAGCCAAGAAAAGTTTGAAAAGAAAAAGTTACCAAAATCAGGGTGTCACAAACCTACCCCCCTTAGGATGACTCTCGTCTATCCTCGAGATTCGTTTGCTTCAGGGAACAATATCGGTAAGCGATCTCAGAAAACCTTCTCTTTCCCAAGTTGGCCTTCTTCCTCTCGGTGTGGGCTCCCACCACCGTGTAACATCTTATCACCTTATCCCTTTGTGTTCTTTTCCATCCCTCCAGGATCTGACAAGTTTTTCTTCGTAGTTCAGGTCTTTTAGCCATTCTAATTCACTCATACTCCGCCGCTTGCTTGGCTGGGGTGCAATGATGCATTTCCTCAACTGTGAGATGTGAAAGATATCATGGCACGTCAACCGTACTAGTGGCAAATTCCAATGTATATGCGACGCTGCCCTTCCTGGCACATCACTGGAAAGGGACCGATGTTTGGGCTAGTTTCTTGCCTCGGTGTGCCAAACCTTCCTTTTTTTTTTTTTTTTTTATAACTCCCTTCATAGGAGTTACTCGTAGATAATCATAGTCTCCCTCTCCGGGCTCGAAATACTTCCCGATGCTTTGGGTCGTTATGCTCTTTGTCGGGACTGGCTGCCTCATAGTCGTTCTTGATATCCTTGACTTCTTTTCAAGCTTCGGCATCAGTCTGTACCAAAAGCGACTATTTTCTGTCTGGGACCAGTTCAGTGGTGTGTCTGCACTTCCGTCCGTACAAACGCCTCAAAAGGCGACATCTTGAGGCCTTGCCTGATACTGTTGTTGTAGGAGAATTCGCGTACGGCAAACTATCCTCCCATTTTGGTCCATGGGAAAGAGCGCATGACCGAAGCCAATATCCTATCATATTTTTGGTTCACGTCGCTCGTCTGTCCATCTGTCTGCGGATGGACGTGCTGTGTTTGTATGGTTCCCAAAGCTTGATGTAGCGTAGCCAGAATGCTGAGGTGATAGGGAACCCCTATCTGAGGTATAGACTGGTACTCCATGCAGACTGACTATCCAGGACTATAAAGTTGGTGCCAGCCTGATTTTGCCGTTGAAAGTGGGGTTTTACTGGGATCAGTGATCCACCTTGGTGAGTATGTCTACAATGACCAAATAGCGTTGTTGCCTCTTGTGGACTTTGGGCAGGTCCCACAATAAAATTCCTGCATATGTCGTCCCACTTCCATGGGGTACTGGTAAGGTTGCAGTAGCCCAGCGGTTTCTGATGCTCTGCTTGACTTTATTGCAGATGTCCACACGCAGGTCGACATAGTATTCTATGTCTTTTCCTCAGTCAGACCCCAAAAAGTTTCCCTCAAGTCCTATACTTCTTGGTACCTCCGTGTGGATCGAATATGCGGCACTCATGTGCTTCCTTTGAGTACTTGTTGGCGGGGTGGGGGGGGTGGGGCGGGAGGGGGTCAAGGTTGTTTCTGATTTTCTGCACAACAAATTCGTTTCTCGACCACACGGTACCGGATTTCATCTTCCCGGATGTCTTGGTGGCCTTCCGTTGCTGACTTAACCTCTTTTGTACTTCCGAATTTCTTCATCTGACTTTTGTGGCGGGGAAGTAGGGGGGGGCGAGTTCCTTTATTCCTCCATGAGGGTTGGAGTCCTTTCGTCAACGTATCCGGGGGGGGGTGCTGGTGTGGTGTCCCACATCGCACCCGTGAGTGTGAGCTTAACAAACTCCTCTCGGGTAAGCTCGATTGTCCTCACTGATGCTCTGTACCCGCACTAGAGCATTCACGGCAGGCGTTGTTTCCTGCGCAGGGCGTCAGGCGCCCACATTACGCTTCCCTGGGGAGAGTGTGAGGCCAACATCATAGTGGCCGGACTAGCTGCAAGCCATCGTCGGGGCCGAGACTTCAAGGCCGTGTGTGAAGTTGAATGAAGTAGTGACTTTGTATGACTCGTGTGGTCGGGGTAGATTTCACATCGTGGCCGATGAGTAAGTGGCGCCTTTCGAGCTGCGTGCAGGAACCGGAGGGGGGGGGGGGGTGAGGGGGGGGGGGGTGGGGTGTCGTTGATGTGGGGGGGAGGGGGGGGGTGGGGGGGGGTGGTGTGTGGGGGGTGGGGGGGTTTGCGTGGGTGAAGTAAACGACATCCGCTCGCAATATGTGTGATCGTTTTTCTCTTCATGAGGTCTCTTAAGCTGTCGTGATCATGACGCTACGACCTTCTTCCTTGCATTAGTGCACGCAGTGCTCTATCCCACGATGCGGGGTGGCTCATCGCTAATCATCTGGTCAAACTCTGGTGATCTTGTCTCGAAAATGCTAGGACAGGTGTATTGTGGGTAGCCTCGGCTTTATTTTCTGGAAGAGCTGCTGGCTCTTCCGTCTTCCGGGTCTCGATGATCAGTAACCTTTGCTTCTTTTATACATCAACATTCAGTCGGTGGCGGCTTCTAAAAAGCCTTCAATGAACAGTGACGGTAAGTAGCCTGCCAATCCAGACACTCGGACTTCGTGCACCGTTGCTGCTGGTAGTGCTTCGCAATATCCAGAACAGGCGGGTTTGTGGCAGTAGACATTAACTGATCAACAGACGTCATCACGCCTTTCATACGGCGACAGAATATGTCTTGGGAATCCCAACCAAATACTTATATGCGCCACCGACATTCGCGACAATTGCTTGAGACTTGCATATAATTGAATGTGGTTCTCACCTTTCCTATCGACACGGGACAGCCTGAGATGTTTGCGTATATCTTGGTTTCCACCCTTAGAGTTCAACGATGTCCGTCAATGACACCACTAAGAAACTTGTCTAGAAGTCATGAAATTGTCATAACATAACGGGTCATGAGGAAATAGGATGGAGCGTTGGGCAGTCTGGCGAAATGCCAAAATGTATCATAATCCATATCGAGTGTGACGCTGGGTATATCAGTTGGGGATGTCCAACCTCCCTTTCGGATTTTCATTGATGATATCCAGCGGTTCGTTGCTTAGGTCATCTTAGAGAAGTACCCGTTGGCTCCATTCAACTAGTGCGAATACGTCAAGCATTCGAGGACACATCAGGTATTTTCTGAGAGTGACCATCTAGCTGGCGATCAGTCTAACGCACATTCCTTAACTTCATCCCTTTTTTTCTTACACAAAATTACTTTACTGGTGACCCCCTGGCGAGGCTAGGAGTCGAATGTGTCCTTTTGTAGCACGTCGTCCCACTGGGACTACTTTAATTCTGGCCGGCTAGCTTGCTTGCCTGGCATATCGGTAATATTTCTTGTATATCTTTGGGGGGCTGTACTAGAATACTTACTTTCAAATGGCTACGCTCCATTCGTCTGTGTCGGGGGGGAAAAAAAGGGGGGTGGCGGCATGCGCTCCTTTTTCTGTAAGTTCCTGCAGAAACACATCCGGAAATTCACACCACTACCGGATCCGTAATTCATAATTCTGTAAACATTAGCTGTATGGGGGGGGGGGGGGGGGTGGCGCGCGGATGCCCGTGCCCTTTCTGTCGTGTTATCATTCTTACTAGAGGCCATAATTGACCGGTCTGTAAGCGGCGGGTTTTCACACAAATGTCACCGGTTCTGGTGGCTCAGTTTGATGCACACCTTGGTGCTGTGCCAACCATCCTTCATAGGTATTATGTCCAGTCCTGCGGGAATTCAATAGCACCAGGGTAGCTGGAATCTTGACTCCCTGGAATCGAGATTCCAGCACGTGTATATTTATTTTTGTGTCTGGAGCATAGATCCAGTGGGATTGTCCACAACCTGATTGTTTGTGTCACAGAAAGCGTAAGGAGAAGTTTGTGCAAGTGGCAAAACCTTTATGAACCTCCATGAGTGGAGCCCCGGATCAATAAAATTCCGGGGTGGTGGGTATGGTTTTCTTTAGATATAAAACATCCAAGGAGCAATGCTCTGGAGTCTTCGACAGACTTCTTTGGCAGAGAATGTTGGTGGGACGCTGGCCTGTCGGCCCGCCGACCTGAGTTTCGGTTTGGGGCGGGCTTCCCGTGATGACTTTGTTGCTTGTGGTCAGACTGATTGCTTCCCGTTATTAAGTAGGGCCGCGTGCGTTTGCGTAAGTGTCCCAACTCTGGCCACAAGTGAACAAATACTAATGGTCTTTGCGGCAGCAGTCTATTGATGAACTGTTGCCTTGCCGAAGGTCTTTGCTCTAGGTTGCCTGTCTTGCTTTGTTGCACCAGGTTGTGTGCCATAACAGGTTTGTTCTCAGATGGCCCGACGTTGCCAACTGCCACAGCTTTTTGGCGCGTGGCTGCCCTGTTTGTCCTTCTTGTCGAACTTTCCGCTTAGATCTTCATTACCAGACTTAGGTTCTCGTTCGGCTATGAAGGCCGTTTATCACCAAGGTACTGGAAATCTTGGGAATCCCCATACATACTCTGACACGCTCGGAGGAGCGGTGTTATTTCCTCGCGGCACCGTTCTATTTTCCTTTCTTCGGGGCCGACTCAGTCAGAGAGTACCGGGCCAATTGTTTGAAGCTTTTTAAGTATTCTATCCCCAAGGGACATAGTGTTCCTTGTTAGGGCCAGGATTCCCTCTGCTTCCTTTCATTATCACCCGTGGGCCGATATGATACCTTGCGGAACACTCTTTGAATTTCTCGCAACCAGGACTCTCGTTCAGGTCGGGCCACAATATAACTTGGTGTGTTGGTCCCCCCATAAATGGCCTGCCGGCTTCGAGATATGTGCGTGCACTGGTACCATGGATTATCTTCTAGTCTGCTCACAAACGTCGGGATTCCAATTTCTTCTCATTGTTCCTTACATTCATGCGAGCCTCAATAGGATCCAGCGGTCACCTGACCAAGTTGGTCTGGTTTTTGTGCCGCTGGAAGTTCATAAGCGATGTTTGGAAATGCACGGCGCTCATTTCCATTGTATTGGGGGGGAGACGACGCTACTATTGTCTTCATACTGGCCTTGAATAAATTCCATGAGGTCTTGGTGTCTCTTTTCCTCAAACATTCTCATTATCTGTCTGTGGTTGGTGCTTGATGTGGTGGTGGTGGTAAGTCAGGGTCGGAGTTCTTTTCGGGCGGTTTGCCCGGCCTGCCTGTGCGCGTCAGCGACGGGGTTTCCATCGCTGCCTTTGTGAGGCGCGGACTTTCCTCTCTTCATCCCTAATTTTGTTCCCATGGCAACGCCGAATCGATTAGCCCATCCGTAAGGATTAAATAGCAGTAATCGTGACAGGGGCAAAATGAATTCTGAAAGGCGATTAATAGACCATCGTTTATATCAGAGTGGAACCCAACATCATACCTGGGCAGCTCTAGGTGGAATATTATGGCTAAGGACTGCTCTCATATACGACATCGGCATGTTCACGCGTGATGGCGATGCCCTTACTGAATGAAGAGGGGGGTGGGGGGTGGGGGTGGGGGGGGAGGGTGGGGGTTGGAGGGGGAGGGGGGTGGGGTGGGGGGGGGGTAGGTGGGGAAAAGGGTGGGGGGGGGGGGGGGGGACGTGGGTGGAGAGGGGTAGGAAGGGGAAGACTCAGGGTGGGGTGGAGGGGTAAGCGGTTGGGTGAGGGGGTGGAGCGCTTCGATTCTAATGGCGTTCGGTGGCACGACACTCCATCCGAGAGTCCTCGTCATCACTATCCTATCGCGACACTGCCCTAACTATGATGTAGTCAGCCGGTCAAAGGATGCGCTGACGGTATCTCGTTCTCGATCCGCTCTCCTTCTGCGAAGAAAAGAGCACGTCACCTAGCACGGGGGAGCAGATGTAAGCGAAGTGTAGTCCACTCAATGGGGTCTCAAGTCGACTACCATACGATAAGGCCTGATGGCCCGAAAAACCAGAAGGGTATCAAGCACCTTGCGGAGGTGAACTTTTGGTGGTGATACCTCAGGTGGACCTGACACCTACTTGAGGTGACTGGAGTCACTGGCCTGCAGTGTCCCCCGAACAACCCAGCTCCTCAATCGCAGAAAAATGACTCATCGGGTAACTAGCGTTTCAGGTAGCGAGACAAACGAAGCACGAGGAGGAGCCGACATGTATCCCCCGCCGGGTTCAACAGGGCGGTTGGGTGGAACAGTTGACTCGCCCTGTTCGTGGTCGTGTGAGGACATATTTGGAGTCGTGTGAAGAAAACTGGATGGGTCTGCATCTCACCTGTAGCGCTCAAGTCATTTAATAGGCTCCATGGACCAGCCCACCACTGATCGCCAGCTCCGAAGATAGAAGCATCCCCTCCCTTGGATAGGAGAGAATTCCATATCCGCAGTCGCGGTCAAGTAAGCCACTGCGGGACTCTATTCCTGACATCGCCCAACTGCTTCCGAAGGAACCCCTGGTACGCACCGTTTTAATCATGTTGGGATACAGCCGAAGCCAAGACTCTGCGAGCAGATCTGAACGTGTGGATTCCTGGCTCAGAGTGGAAGTGATATGGAACTGTGGGGTGCCCATCTATCAGCTGTCACAAGGTGCCAATCGGTTATGTGAAGACATAATGAATTATGGAGTGGCATTTAGACATGGGCATGCGACATCAAATGGGCAGGCAGCAGGAGTGCCCACGCCGTCAAGTCCTATCTAATCGCAGTCCTATCGCTGATTACCTAAGGTTTGTGGCCCTACAGGTCCATCATTCTCTGATCCAGCATTGTGGCCCGAGGGGGGGGGCCGGCGTCAGATGAACGGTTTAACCAGTGTTGTCCAACCCCCAGAATCATCTCTTCTTGGCCCCCCCCTCCCTTTAATACACCGAAACTTGGAACAGAACGTAGCTGAAACTTTTATTGATGATGAGTGCGTACCGCTAATATTTTACAGTGAGCAATCGGCCAAAGGCCCATTAGTGTATGTACATATCTTACCTCTTTCTTTATCTAGACATATCAACGGCCTCCGGTAACTACATAAGATACCGTACAGAGCTGAAGACTACTCGTAGCGGTAACATGTGAAAGGTAACTCCCTCCACAATGTCCCGTCGGGGGGGTACACTGGGGGTCGCCTAGACCCACCTAGGCCATCGGCCAACACGGACATCGAGATCTCCGATCTTAGTCTTTCGCGCTGCATCGTGTGGAGACATATTGCTGCTAATGAGTGACTTGCTAGGAAATGTTACTCGCGTCACATGACAGCTCCAAATCTGCAGCAGAATAATGCAGGGCATGGTGAGTATGTTGTAAGAACTTAAGTGATTCACTTTACTGTCACAACTTATCATATCCGGGTTGTCTCACACCCGCAGACTAAGCGCGGACCTCAAAAAGTGGTAGGGGTGTTGGCGGGGGACGATTATTTCCTTCTTATAACAAGTTCTTAGGCATCTATTATACTTATGGACATGTCAGTGTTTTGGTTGATCACCTGATGCGTGGTTTTTCTTGACGGCTTGTCCATGTGGCCCGTTGTGGTCGGGGGAGGGGACGGACAGTGGCGTCTGCTGTGCTGCGCTATTCGAATAGATTTTACCTCTGCGAGGTTTGCGCACTTTCCCCACTATTGGATAACTGACCTGCATGTCGCATTTTCCCGGGGTTTGAACCAGCATTGCTCCAACGAAAGCGTGCCTGACCTGACGGTCTGTCATCGTAGGTACCCCCAGCGTCACACTCGCCCGCGGGTCAAAATCCTTGTGTGGCCGTGTCCCCCCCCTCATCCGTGACACCCTGCCACCGCGTGGCCTAACTAAACTGTCCCAAACGGGGACGCCGGCAACGAAGTCTCACTTGGCTCCAGGGGTTCGTGTCGCCGTACGTACCTGTCAGGGGCAGCATCGGCACGCATAACCCGCCCTCGTTGGGAGTACCGTGGGACAAGAGCACCGAGCCAGCCCCGTCAAGGGGCAACCCCATACCGGCATGTTGGCTGCACGGGTAGAGGACCCCGGACAGGTGACTTCTTGATGCAACCAAACTAAGTTTCACTTAGGCAAGCAAGTGTTAATCATCATATCATTTGAGTTATCAACAGAAGGTATTTGACATAATTTACTTAAATATCAATGATATTTAGATGCAAGAGATGATATGAAATTATCAATGCTATAAAATGCTACATAATAATGGGATGTTCCTGGCTGCCTTGAATCAGTTGTGGTTGTTCAGAAACTCCCTGTCTTTTCAATCCACAGTATCTCCTCTAAAAATCTTTTTTAAGTGGCAAAAGAAATGTCACATAACCCTTTTTTTCACCAACAAGTCTGTGAGTATTGGAAAAATAACCAAACTTGGTGGAAAAATAAAGGGCTTCATTTATGACCCATGCAAAAGCATCAGGGTCAATGGACTTCCGTAAAAGTGTCGAGCAGTCAAACCTACTGGTCACTCTATTAAATAATCAATTGAAAACCATACGGGCCCGTCTAAGCGTATTATCCCCGTGCGCTTCCCACTTACCCTTCGTCCGTCACTTGGCATTGGTGGCCCCGGCCGTTTTAAACAGAGGATGGAGGCAAAGAGCATGGGAGTAGGGGCGGCTACACGGCGATGAGTGGTGTGCGCCGGCCGATAGCGACGGCGGTGGGGGCTCGGGATGGTCCGGGGATGTTCGGCATTCGATGGCAGTATCACACATCGTACCCTTATCAATCCAAACTAACTAAGGGGAGCGGGGTGTTTAGGGCGGGTTTGTGCGGAGACCCACAAAAGTTTCCTCCCTCCGTAGATGCCGACGGCCTTCAGCTCCCTCTTATCTTGCTGCCAAGCGGGAACAGCCTTGCTACGGTTGATTCAATCGCAAATGGTGTGATTCCGGACGGCGTTCTATCATGGAGGTGGGTCTGACCATCCCAGTGGAACAGCTCCCGCATCGCTTCAGCAGTTGGCTCGGGCGGAGTGGGGGTGGGGGCTTGGAATTGTGGCTGTGGGGGACGCTCAGCTGAGCGGCAGAGCTCCGCGGGTAGCCTCGAGCAGGGCCTCTCGGCCTTGGCTCTTGCTCTGTGGGGGGTGTGCGATTTGACGGAGGAGGGAGAGGGGTGAGGAGCTATGCGAGGCCTGCGTTGGGCGGCACGGCTTTTAAAATAGCGAGGGGGGTGTCTCCTGTCGAGCCCCGTCCTCTGGAAGAGTTTGGAGCGACAAATGCGGTGCCATCGGCCACGTGACGTACGACTTACACAAACAACGCTGGATGATTTTGCCGGCGAGGGCTTAGAAGGGCAAGCAGCATTCATGCGGGAGGAGCACGGCTCGGAGGAACGACGAGCATCGCCGCAGCTATGACCGGAAGAACAGGCAAGGGGGGACGTGGAGGCGGGGGGGACAGGTCGGCGGTCCTCATAGGCGGTGATTGCGTTCGCATGCCTGGTGAAGCAAGAGCATCTCCGGCGAGAGTGCGAGAGTTTTGGAGGGGGCTGCGTGTCACCAGGGCGATGTCGGCCTGCCCAGACAAGCGCTGCGGCGCCGTGCTCGCTCGAGTAATGACGACCACCGAGTCTGGCGGCCAAAGGCGATAGAGTGCGCGCCAGGCATGCCAGCGCCGTGCTCACCATGGTGCTGGGCACCCAGGAGTCCAAGAACACAGCTTGCAAAACTGTCCAGCATGTCGACGCCCCTGAAGCGATCCCTTAGATCACCTCAGCCCTTGGTTTTGGCTTGGTGTCACTGGGCAGATATGAGATGGAGATCATCAACATGCTCTGACACAACGGTTTTGTGAAGATTCCAGAGAAGCGATAGGTGTAGATGGGATTGTTTTGTGGGGGGGGGGGCAGCCAAAGAAATTGTTCAGTAGTGATCCTCGTTGTACGAGACTGCTCCTAACAAAAACTGGTCACCCAAGACTATGAAGAATCGTTGGTATTGGATACGTTTGAGGAGGATTATTATGGTCTGTGTAGCCTACACAACTATCCAGAATCACGAATGTTGAGCGTACAGATCGCGTGAAAGAAGCTGCGTTAGCACATGGAAGATCTTCATATGGGCGGAACTTGGTGGGGAAGTCATTGTAGAATAGAATTATTCCTCATTCCACAAAAATTTATAGCATTTGTGATAACCTCCTAGCATGTACTGAATCCTTGCACAAAGGTCCCAATCATGCCCAGAAGCCAAAACTGAATTAGATATTTGCAAATAATTGAACTAGGGTCATGGGGGGGTAATATTTGTTATATTTGGCAGATATGATTCCAAGAGTATTTTCTGGAAGTTTGTTTGGAATTATTCTGAGCTCATACAGCTATAGGGGGAATTGCTTCACCACCCATAAGTATGCCCTAATTCTCAAATAACAGAAAAGGTTTTGAAAATATTTAATTGGATGTTGGGTTCCTTGACAGTACTTTGAACAGGTTGTTGTGGCACGGTTATGCGGGGGAAGGCTTTTTGGATCCACAGAGTTTGAAAGATGGTTCAAAATGTCCAAAAACTAAATAAAAATAGTTCAAAAGAAACCTTCAAATTTCAAATAATCAAGAAAAGTTTGAAAGAAAAGTTTGCCAAAATCAGGGTTCACAACCTGTGAGCTGGGAACCCATTATGCCCGTGGATAATGAGGTGCATCTCTTCGGCTCGACTGGAGGCTGAGAAGCTCAAGAAGCCCCAAAGAAACTGGGAGTAGGAGAATAAAACTCTGGGGAGGTAAAGCTTATTTCCTCCGGCTGGTAACTAAATACTATTTTTTCCCTTTTGATCCTAATCATTTTGCTCCGCGATTGGTTCGTAGCGAAGTTCCCAGGCTTTAATAAGGCAAAAAGGCTCAGTACTCTATTTCTTTAGAAACCATGAAGCAGGCACCTTGGGGAGCTACAGGGGATAACGATCTGGCGCTGGCTCGCTGGGAAAGACCCATACCAAGCTCGCTGGACGCGATACGCTGGCTTCAGTCCGGCAATTGAGAGTGAGAGATTCAAGAATCTCAAGGCAGCCGCTGATTTCTCACAGCCAAAAGAGAAGGTCGATGTGGGAGAATGTCGCCCCGATTGACAGAAAAGAAGATCTCTGGAGAACACATATGGAGGAGGTATTTGTGAGGAGTTTCGGACGAGAAGCTCTACCTTGTACGATTTCTTCCATTCAGCTGAAGTGGAATACCTCAATATGCGACAAATCACAAGCTTTCTCGCAGTCCTTTGCTCACGCACTGTCCTCTTTCCCAACCAAGGCATTGCTATAACAGGACTGGAGCTCACCGCAGAGGATAGAGAGGGACCCCCATGGACCTAGCCTCGGTACCTGTCACAACAAGCAAGAGCACTTGCCATCCTTCGGCCTTGAAGACCGCATAGAGAATGCATTGGGCCTCTATCACTCGGACGAGAGGTGCTACTTCAGTTGATGCGGAGTTGCAGCCGGTGAAGAGACTCGGAGGACCTGGAGTTTGGTGATGAAATGGGTAAACGCAGTCCCCTGCTCTGGTGAAGGCTGATCATAAGTCTGGCCGCTCGCAGTGGAGTCTTATGTGGCGCTATCTCGCTCGTCTATGGTTCATTGTAAAGAATTTGGACAAGGAGAAGCTGGAAGAACCACCGAGTGGTGACAGAGAACTCCAGTTTGGGATTGTTATGGAGACCTTGCTGAAGCCGCCAATTGTAATAGCCGATGGATCGACCTACGAGACTTCGTTAATGATCTAGCTGCCCTCCGCCTGAATCTAAAAACACTTGATTGAATTTGCCCTGGAATGCCGGGTGGTTGATGTAAGGAAAATATTTTTATGATCAAGCTTGGGCCTCGTTTTAATGTTGGAGACATCGAACGGATCGAATCTTTCATTTTGAAACCTTTTGCGCTTCTATTTTCTTTGTGTTTGTTTTGGCTCGTGCGAAAGCCGGTTTCGCTGTCTAATCACAGCCCGAGTGTGGAGCGGATCACCTCACTCGTGAATTGTCTTTTTAATCTTAGGCGAAAGCTGTTCGTGCTAAGCTTCCCGATTTGCGGAGCAGGTCCCACTCGGATTGTTTTTTAAACTTAGGCGAAGTTGGTTCGTGGCTAACCCCCGAGTGTGGGAGCGATCCTCCTCGATTGTTTTTTACTTAGGCAAAGCTGTTCGTAGCGAATCCCCCGAGTGGGAGCGGTCCTCGCTCGGATTGTTTTTTTTAACTTAGGCAAAGTTGTGGTTCGCAGCTAGGCCCCCGAGTGTGGAGCCGGATCCTCACTTGGATTGTTTTTTTTGAATTTAGGCGAAAGCTGGTTCCAGCTAAGCCCCCGGGATGTGGAGTCGGATCCCTCCCCTACTTGTTTTTTTCACTTCGGCGAAAGCTGGTTTTAGCTAGCCCCCGCGCTGCTGGAGCAGGATTCTCAATCAGTCTAGGTTTTTTCAACTAGGCGAAAGCTAGGTTTGCATCCTAATCCCACGGTGTGAGTCATTTCCCACTCACTCGGCTTATTTTTTAACTTAAGGCAAAAGACTAGTTTCGCGTCTAAGCTTGCTCCTCTCAACCCCCACTCGAGTTGTTAGTTTTCCGAATGCGATTAGGCCCTGATGAAACAAGACCGTGGTCAACTAGACATATAATTGGAAAAGTGACGACTTTCATTCATCTAAGCTTATTCGGACTAATGATTAAAAGGGGAAATTTTATTCTAAAGTGTTTATTTTCTATTTATAAAATTGCGGAGCAAATCTGCGTTCCAAGCTCTGGGCTCCTTCAATTCCTTTGGTGAAGTTACAGCCTGTATGCTCCTTGTGCAAGACCTTGGATGATTGCCGATGGTCCCCGTCCCAGGCGATGTGCCCAGCTATGTGGGTCTGTTGAATCCACTCGGAGACCAGGTCCTCCTTCCTGGAAGGCCGTCCTCTGCACTGTCTATCTGATAGCGGGCGCCGGTCTTCCGTTGATAAAATGTCTTGGATCTTATAAGCGCAAGCTCATGTTTTCTTCTTCAAAGGTCTAAGCCATCTTGTCTTGCTTCCTCGGCTCGTGCTTCCGGTCGCAGGAGATCCACTCGGGAGAATTATGGAGAAGATCCACTCGTCAGACCGGCTTCTGACCCGGTGCAGCTAGAATGGAAGATGCGTTCTGGACATGTTGGGGTCCGTGCGCTGGGCCCCAGAGAACCGACGGCAGGCTTGGCGGTCCACCCAGAGCTGCCTGCTGAGCACTGGTCAGAACGTCCACGCATGATTCGATGGCTTCATCCTATGACTGTATAGAGTCCTTTGCCCTCTCCAGCAAGCTGCCATATCTCCCTGCGGGTATTGTCAGGACCGGTTTTTCCATAAAACATTTTATTGAAAAAATCGCCCGTTCGTTCAGACAGTTATAGAAAAATCTTACGGTAGACAAATCCTTGATACAGAAATCCAGAAGTACTAAATATGCTACGGGTTGAGCTAGCTGCTCAACTTTAGTACAGCACGCCAATTTAAACCATAAGGCGATTGACACACAGGGTATGAATTGCATACACTACTGACATCGCATACAGTTGATGTGGATATGTCAACAGTGAAAGCCTCATCAAGCGCCGTAGTGAGGCTCGATGAATTTTATGAGGTAGCGGAGCGGTATATATAACCGGTGACCACTCCAGGATCCAGGACTGCCTGGGACTCCTCTAGGCGTCGGACTCGCTATCGTACTCTTCCTCCATAAGATCGACCTTCGTCAACATCGGCCAATCACCAAGCCAGTGAGTCTTTGAAATGTACTCGGCAAAAAAAAAAAAACAAGTTCTTTGTTGTTTTGGGAACATAAGGACTTAACAGAACGCAATCATGATTGCACATGAGCATTAGTATACACACTCAGTAATAAAACTTGCACTGGCAATGATAATAAAAGGAATCACGGCGGTAGTCCTCCGAATCCCAATAACATAGCTGAGACCGAATCGGTGTCTGAGCTACGCATCGAAAGTTAAAATCATTAACATGCCGCAGTCGGGCGTCCATGCGCGACACCCAATAAAGGGCTGAGACTGTAAAGTAAGTGAAGTACGTCCACAGTAGACGTCTGAGCGACATCTCGGAAAGATTTTGATGGAAGTTAATAACAAGATGCCACAGTCGGACGTCTGAGCGCATCTCATAAGGCTGTATATCAAAGGTAATAACAAGAGACCACAGTCATTACGTCTGAGCGCATCTACAATAAGGGCTTATATCAAAGTAATATAAGATGCCCAACGTCGGACCGTGCTAGCGACATCTCATAAGGGCTTATATCAAAAGTAAATAATAAGAATGCCACAGTCGAATGTCTGCTGCGACATCTCAGAAGGGCTTATATCAAAATTAAAATAATAGAAATGCCACAGTCGGACTCTGAGCGACTCTCATAAGGGCTTATAATTCATCAGTCCCGAATTCAAGTAGTCCGTGGATGTAGCCACCATCCCCACGGAAATACTCGGTACATAATCATAAACGGTTAGTCATACCACAAGAATCCATTCAGCCGGGTTTACACTTTCATTTTACAAGTTGTTCTTCAGGACTGATACTGGACCTGCCCACTGAGCTGCCACTATGGGGTCAACCACGTCCTTGACCGAGGAATTGTTTTTCGAATGGTTTGACCTGCTGCATAGTTTTTTTGTACTCTACCCACAGCCAACGGTTTTTCCGTAGTCACAAAGGACTAGTTTTGTTTTTTCCGTTTACGGTATTTGAAGAAAACCCATCAACGCAGTACCACCCATTCCACATCCCGCTTGCCAGGAATCACCCTAGGCACGTTCAAAGCAAACTCTAAGACTGGGGAGGCCACCCAATAGCAATGGGATCAATTTATTCGTCGCGCTCTAAGGGGTGCCCCCTCTCGGTCCAACGGAACACCCATGCCCCCTGACCGGATGACGGGCTTATCCATGGCATGGAACCCTCATTCCGGCCCCTCTATTTGTGTGTACTGGAGAGTTTGCAACTACTAAACCGCATTCTTTGCATAAAACCTGTTGTAGCACGAAAAGGGGGACGACTGAACAAGACTCGATCCCGTCCAACACTGGAGTTAACAGTTGAATATGAACTGCTGCTTCAACAATACAGCTTGCAACTTCATTCCCCAACATGGTCAGGTTGTCTCACCATCTTACTGACACAATAAGTTCCGAAGCTCATTGCAGCTTGCTTTGCATGGAATATAACATTCACCAAATGCTTCTATAAACATGCATGATAAAACCAACATCAAGCAACATGAAAACACTCATCCTAATCAAGGTTCAACATCTTGCCTGGTTCTGAGGTAGTCGGAGTCTGCTCCGGCAAAGTTGGCGTCCACCCCCCCCCCACCCACCCCCCCGTCCCGTCACCTCTTCTTTCTACGTTAGAAGGAAATCGAGTATTAATGTAAATCCGTGGCGGCATAAAACTTGTTCCCATATTTTTCAAATAACATGATAACAAACTAGGCAGAAAAATAAAGTGACAGAAAAGAATCAACTAAAAATCATCTTTTGTTTAAAAGTTATTAAGGTTTTATCCGGACTAATCTGTTTATAAAAAATTATCTGGGCTTTTTTGAATAAACAGAAATGTCTTCGATCAAAATCGCCAAACCGAATGGAACATTACTTTGTCCCGAAGGCGTCTTCATATAAACGGTTTAAAGAAAACGAGGGGGAGAGGCTGAATTAGGGGGTCCCGTACTATCAGGTTTGAAAATCCGCCCGGCTCAGAGGCGACAGATGATCGCCGTCAGGCGATCGATGGCAACCAGAGAGGGCAAAGGGTATGTTTGCCTCACGGTCACGCTCCGCGTCGGTGGTGTCGGTGTAAGTAGGCGTCGGGAGTCAACCTACGTCCGACGGCGGCTTCCCTCCGGCAGAACTGACGGTTTTCAGAGCGAGCACGGATTCAATCGGAGGGGAGAGCTGCCAACACCGATTGAAGCTCGGGTTAGAAAGATGTGGGTTGACTAGGAGGTTGCTGACAAGAGTTTGGGAAGCGGTGGCGCACCTCACCAGAGAGGATTTTTGCCGGAGCCCGAGCGGATCTGGGCCGGCCGAGCTGGGAGAAGACCCCCCTAAGCCCTCTGATGAGTGGGGTCGTGGTTTTGAGGAGAGGTGGAGAGGTGCTGGGTCGTGGTGGCTCGGGCCTCTATTTAATGCCGGCCCGAGGCGGTTTGCCGACGCGGGATACTCCGCGAGTCAAAATTACGGTGAGGGCAGCAGGTTTGACGGGGGTTTTCGGCGACTTGGGCCGCACGATTTGTTCACCGCTTCCATATATTCGCGCCAAGCTCGATCAGACAGATGGATCTCAACCTGTGGCTTCCGGCTGGAATTTGTCTTCACGGGCACGTTGGCGTATGGCGCGCTCTGAGCCTCCCGACTCGCGGTCGAAGATCGCAGTATCGCAGGGGGAAGGAACAGACACGCGGGTCCCCCTCACGACGCTTGGGCCGGTGCGACGACCAAGGCTTGCATCGTGGCCTCTGACGTCCGTGTCAGCCGATGCTGAGCCGCGCTGCCCAACTGACCGTGGTGCGCAAGCCATCGCCAACCGACACTCAAATACACGGCCCAATCCCGTTCGGCGAGGTGGATAAAGGAGGAGCGGTGAGCAACGAGCCAACTCGAGCCTGGCGAGAATTGACGCTGCCGACTGCAAAAACGACACTGTCCCCTGAATTTTTCTGAATTTTGAACAGGAACAGTGTTGCTGACTCGGGATTTGCTGAATCAAGAAGATCAACTTGTGTTGTTGTCCTCAATCTTCTTCATTGCCGACTCAATGGCTTAACCGAGTGATCTGGTACTGATCGTGCTCGTACCACACGATAGTGTGCAATCGACTCGGTAGTTAATAGGTACTTGAGGATTTGGTACTGGTCAAGCTTGTCCCACTCGGTAACAAGTGTACTTTAGGATCTGGTACTGGTCAATCTTGTTCCACTGTGTGCCTGTGCCTTGATTCTTTCTTCGGGGAGGTGACTGATTACTTCTTGTATATTGCAGAGAACCTGTGTGGCACCTCGGCTCAGAGAACCGGTTTACCAGTGTTTCCAACCCAGAGATCATGTCTTCTGGAAACACACAACAACTTGGAACAGAACATAGATGAACTTTTATTGATGATAGTCGAGTACAAGCTCATATATTACATGATCATCGAGGCCAAAGGCACATCTAGTGCTATGACAGTATCTACATTATTTATCTAACATATCAGGGCCTCGGTACTACTACGGAATACTACAACGGAAGACTACTGCGTAGCGGAACATGAAAGTAACTCCATCCACAGGGACACTGCCGAGGACACATCCTAGGCATCGCAACACGGACATCGAGACCTCCATCTTAGTCTTCTCCTGCATCTGGCATGACACGCCAGGTGAGTACTTTGAATGTA